>VUYV01000227.1:607326-623579 GCA_008711295.1 Anarhynchus alexandrinus | reverse complement strand
GGACTAGACTAGATGACCTTTAAAGGTCTCTTGCAACCCAAACCGTCCTATGATTCTATGGAGACTCAAACTGGAATTGTGGAGGGAAGAGGGATATATAGTGAGCTGCTGCAATATGCCTGGCAGANCCTGATCTAGTGGAAGATGTCCCCGCTCATCGAAGCAGGGTTGGACTAGATGACCTTTAAAGGTCTCTTGCAACCCAAACCGTCCTATGATTCTATGGAGACTCAAACTGGAATTGTGGAGGGAAGAGGGATATATAGTGAGCTGCTGCAATATTAAGGGCCTGGCAGATAGCAGGTTAGAGAAGCACATAATTATTTCTCATTGGGTATTTTGGTTGGAAGGGGAAAGGTGTCTACACCATCTGGCAGCTTCTTTGTGATTCAGTCCCAGCTGGTTCTGCTAGTGAGGGCTCCCAAAGAGACTAGAAAGCTGGCCTTGTTCACTAGAAACTGTTGTGAGTTGGCTCGTATGCTCAAAGTCAGAAGAGGCTGTTCAAAAATCAAAATTTTGGAGGCTCACACAGAAAATTTTAATAACTTTCAGGCCAAATCTCATGACTTTGAGAGTTCAGCTCATCAGTTCTGGAGTTCCTGGGACTGCTGGTCTTCTTGCCCTGGAAAGGTTTAAACCCATGCTTACTGCTAGGCACTGGATAAAGCCCTACAAACACCATGTCATTTATAGACTCCAACATGTCTGTGAGTCTTTGCAGAACTCATGTCTTACACTATAAAGTCTTTAACAGAGATGTCAAAAGTTCAAATGAAATCATTTAGTTATATGTTTATATGAACAGAATATTGAAAAAAATGCATTGTACAGCATATGTTTCCATTATTTCTGTTGTTATTTTTTATGTAGATTTTTTCTGTCCATGGTTGTGCCTGATTCTTGTCATGTCAATGAGGTGGAATGAGGGCTCAACCTCCTTTGAAAAAGCAGTAGCCAAGTTTCATTGCCTGGGTGGTTAACACTCACCTACCACCTTTCCAGTTCAGCTCCTGTAACCTCCACTTCACTTTTAGCCCCCCTTAACTCTGTCCAAGCTGCTGCAAATAAAGCAATCATCATTGCTTCCTGATATAGACTATCCCTTTTCTTCTTCCTTCTCTTTTCATCCTTAAAATCATCTGCAGGATCTGGTTGCTCTGCACCAATTTGAAGCGCATTGTTCGGGAGCCCACACAGCCCGCCCTGGCAGCATCTCATTTCAGCTCATGTCGTTTCATGTGCGCTGCCTCTCGCACCTAGTTTCACTCTCATCTCAGAGCAAGCTTCAGGCGTTGCATCCCTCTCCTCTTTCATTTGCCTGCTTTCAGGCTCGCTGCTCCTGAGAAGCGATCACCCTCCCTCTTAGCAATCCTCCCTCAGTCGCTGTTGATGTGGTAATAATTCACCAGTGCAAAAGCTGAATATATAAATTGAGGATTAAAAAAGATTAAGAATAGCGGCATAATTAAATCAAACCTGTGATCTCTTGTTTTTCTTACTCTTTCCTCTCCCATTTCTCCAGGAACGAGACCCCTACTCTTGCACTGCAAGGCAGAATTCAGTATAAGAGCAATAGAGGTGTGTACGTATGTGTGTATGTGTCGCAGGGGGACAATCAGGAACAGAGCTTCAAGCCCTAAGATCTAGAACCTGGAAACGGGTCTGTAAGGACACTCCTTTTTACATCCTAAGAAAATTATGACAGTGTCTTCTCACTTAGAGAGCCCAAATTCCTGTTGAATAAGAGTCATTTCTTGTCCATCTGTTTGCTTTTTTTTTAATTAGTTAGACTGACAAGAAGCTGCCTGCCACATTTTTTGTTGAATTCATTCTATTTAGCATGGGCTGGCTGCAAAGCAACTCCCTGCTTCAGTCAGATGGAGAGACCTGACAGATGGGACATCTTTCAAGGTCATTTTTGCATGTGTCTGTGGGTATATGTGGCCAGAATAACCTTCCCTGTGTCAGTTTTATTTAAACACTTCCCTTCCCCCGCTCCTTTGGCTGCAATATATTGAAAATACTACAACTTAAAAATATTCTGCAAATACAAACTCATTTTCATAGCCTTGACATCTTTTAAATATGTCATCAAAGTTTATTTTGCTAGCAATAAAACGATAAAATGTGATAATTTATGGTAGCAGCGGTGTCAGTGTATGAAATTAAGGAGCAAGTGGTGAGTGGAATCAACAAGAGAACCAAGTAGTAGCAAAGACCCCAATTTTTATCATTTGCAGTCCCATCAGGCTTTGCCCTTAGGCTCTGACACAGCAGCAGTAGCTACTCAGTAAAGCCGAGACGTCAGCTGGCCTGAGGACGGCCAGTCTGCCCAGAGGCTCTCCTCTTAGATTCCCCTCTGTTGATACAGTTCTTCCTTTATGCAAGACGTTTGTTAGAGTGAAGCTTTCCACTTGGCTCCATCAAGTTTTATGTCCTTGGTGAAGAACACTGGGCGGTTTACAGCCTGGGATCCTTCGCCAACCTCCGGACTTCTTTGAACTGCACGGGGTCCTTTCAGGGAGTCGGCAGAAGAATCCTTTGGATAACTACAAAATATGTGAATGTGATGGTGCACATACGTACACGCCTGCTCACAGTCCCATAGGATGTCTGCACATACATGCACGACAAAAAGGAAAAAAGAGAGTAATTACTCATAAAATACACAGCAAGCATAGAAGCAGAACACCTTTTCCATTCAGAGCACCATGAAAGAATGCAAAGCCCATTCAGTTTATGTGACTGAGCAGAAAGCTGATAGATCATCATTTTTTTTGAAGTGCAGATGCAGATATAAGTTATAAAGATAAAGATAGTATCATCTTGAGTCTCTGAGAGGGAGTCCGGTTGCAGCTGACCTGGACATCCCAGGGCGATTCTGTGTGTCCCCTGGAAGGTCAAAAATCTTTTGTGCTATTTTCATCTTGTAAAATAATATAGTATTTCATTTTAATGTGGTGGCTTATGTCTGAAACAAAAAGCTTTAACACATTTGTTCATTCTTAAAAGTATTTCCAACAAAGCTACTCAAAGCCTGTTTGTAGTATTTGAAACTATTATTGCAGGTTCTATATATACAACATCATCCCTATTTTGCTATTCTGTTTTTAAAACATACCCATCATTGTTGAATCTGTTTTTAATGCATCAACACAAGAAACCCCAAATCTAATCAAATGGATTACTGAGGATTAACTAAAGTGGCTAAGGACCTTTTTGCAGGTTCATAATCACTTCTAGTTGCGTAATATACCTATTATGCCATATCAAAATAATTTATTCATACTTAGAGATGTATAAGCTTTTGTCTGAGCATTTTCCTTCTATCCAACAAGAAAAAAGGATCACACATTACTACTGAGTAAAACTTGTTTTTGCCACAATGGATGAATGAATAGAGTCATGGATTATTTTAACACTACTAATAGTCAGTTACAGGCCTGGAAAAAGATCTGTGTAGGAGAGATATAATTTTAGGACATATAAGAAGTAAAAGATGAAATTATAAATGTGTACACGTATATATTTCAACACATGCACACACACACATATGCACACATCAGATACATCTTTATTTTCCCTTTTGTCTTTCAAACAAATAGTGTAGAAAAAATATTCCCATTTGAAATATTCCTCATGATACTGAAAACTCCATAACTACAAACATCCAGAATGGCTAAGTGTAGCTGTGCTCTTCAAAGAAAATTTTGGCTACAACTGGGCTTGTTTTGGATACCTCAGCCTGTTTGGAGTAATGGTGACGTAAAACCTGACATAATCTCTATGCTTCTCTAAAGCTCATTCTGCAAATGTAGCTTGAGATGGGCTTTCTTCTAGACTACAAAAACAAGCTGTGTGTAGCAGAAAATTAACATATTTCTAATCACCACTTTTTACTGACTAAAGGTGAAAATTGTATTATTTGAAATTGTGTTATCTGCTATGGTTAAACAATACATTTTCAAGATGTACTAATCCCTGTCAATGCTAAATGGACGACAAGGAATAAAAGTGGGCATCAACACGTGAGGGTAGTTTTCTGAATAGATGTGTCTTTCTACTCTGGGCTGAATCATTAAGTATAAACCACTCAGTATCTGAGTAAAAGAAAAAGAAGCTGAATTATGATTTTTAAACACGCAAAATAGTTGTGAATGAGAATCAGTATGATCTTCTGCTCTGGCTTTCCAACAAGGGAATGTGAAGACAAGGGGCAGTCATCGACCGTGTGGGTGGTGGGAGAGCTGAGCATTTCCTCCCTAAGCCTTGTGTGACACGGGAGGACCCCAGGCAAGACCCTGGGACAGGCAACTGCCACTGCCACACTCAGACAGCGGAGGTGGGGGTGGAAAGAGGCGGAAGTCCCTTGGCTTTTGCACAGTGCAGAAGGCTCTCACCTGCTGCAGGAACCTGCAGGTTGGGGCCAGCTATTTTCTTGGATGATTAGCTGTGTCTGGAGCTCCGGGTCAAGGACTTGGAGGGAATCCACAGTCTTGTGCTGGAGGAATGGATGAGCTGCCAGAGCTTCAGCAACAGTAAGGACACTCTCTGTTCCTCCCTGCTTCATCCTTCAGTGATATAGTTGTCCACAGGATACCCGACGCTCTGGTAGATCTCCTCCAGTTTTGTGCTATGCCATAGCATAGTGCTTTCTCAGTAATTTCTGTGCCAATTCTACAACCTCTGCTTGCGTGTCTTTTGTTTTTCAAATGGGTATACTGTAGCTCAGTCTTAAGTTAAACAGTTTAACTGATGAAGAACTAACATGAAATCTAGATACACTCTTTGAGGAGCTAATCACGCTAACGGTTTAGCCTGAATTTATCTAGTTTCATCACCCAAACACTGACTGGTACACTTTGTTTGTTTTTACTTCTTCTAAATTAAAGATCAGTTTACAGTCAGGAAGCTCTACATTCTCTAAGTGCATATGACCCATGACCGGGTCAACTCTTGGTCATCTACAAGTATACTAAATAGATTGGGAAACCATGATTATCCCTTAAAGGCATGTTTCCCTATCTTAGATTATCCTTTTAAGATAATTTCCAAAATCTTTCTTAATCAACATATTTTTTGGAAGTATGATTGCTGGAAACAGTCCAGGAAAAGCTGCACAAGTCCTACCACTGATGGCAGCTCGATGTGCTAACTTGATGCTTAAACACACAAAGATTTTATTTGCGTTGTTACAGCATCACATGGGTTTTATTTATTTTTTTCCGTTGATTATCCAGGAAGAACCCTTAGATCTTGTTTCGGTGTGGCACATCCCTGCCTTTTAAGTACGGTCTGTATCCCTGGTTCCTAGATGGAGGACCTTGCATTTGTCTGAATTGAAACGCACTTTTTATTAAATGAGTCACTCTTAACAAAATACTCACAAAGGTCAGGGTATCTAAGACCCTCCCTCTCTCCCACTCTGCTGATTTTTATCCATAATGAAACTGAATGAGTGGGAGATGAGTTTTAATGTTTTTTTAGTCGCTTCTTAAATTCATTTCACTATGTTTAAACAAGCGCTAAGCTTCATTTCCTCTCCCTAAAATGATGTAATCGGACTGTCGAGTCTACGACTTGTTTTGATGGTAGATAGTCCTTGATTATTATTAATGCAAACTGTTTAATATCCCCCCAAGCCATAGCCAACCTGCATGAAAAGAAATGTTCCCTGGCTGCAATATCAGGAAAGCAAACTGAGCTGGCCTCCTCATTGTTAATTTGGAAAAGAAAACAAAAAGACTTGCAGCTGGCCACAAATTTCTCATTTGTACCCCAAGCAATGTTTGAACGTTGTCTTTCTTTTCTTTTTATAAAAATGTAAGTGTGATCTGTTAAAACTCCACTCAAACTTCCTTTGAAACATATTTGTCTTTTAAGGAAGGCTTTTTTTCATAATAAAAATATTATCCAGAGGAAGCAGAGTTACATGCATTCAACAAATTTACAAGGTGATATTGTTAACATAGATTTTACTACCAGAGGTCTTGCCAAGGGCCATACCTTTCCTCCCGGCTTATGTGATTTCCCCTCTGTTCAGCAGACTCCAGTCCGTTCTTCCTTCTGGTCTCTCCGCAGCCCATTTCCCATGCTGTTGGTCTGCTGCATGTGCTCCCTTTTCAGGCCACATAAGGCCTGTCACTGGCCGTGTGCTCAGGACGTTCCTGCTCTGTGAAGTGACTGCCCATGCTGGCACCCAAGTCTAGAGGGACATAAGTCTTCCTTTTTTTCCCTCAGCGCATCCAGTTTTGCAAGGTTAGCATTTTCAGAGTAAAATCCCATCTTTGCCCACACTCCTTGCCCTAAGGCACAGAGGAATCAATCACAGACTGGTCAGGGTTGGAAGGGACCTCTGGAGATCACCCATTCCAACCACCCCGCCAGAGCAGGGGCACCTACAGCAGTTGCACAGGACGGTGTCCAGGTGGGTTTGGAATGTCTCCAGAGTGGGAGACTCCCCCACCTCTCTGGGCAGCCTGTGCCAGTGCTCTGCCACCTGCACAGGAAAGAAGTTCCTCCTCATGTTTAGATGGAACTTCCTATGTTCAAGTTTGTGCCAAGGATGGTACACCAGAGTTTCCAGATGACCAGGATAGACACCATGGCTGGTCATCACTTACAGAGACTTCCCTTACTGTGTGGCAAAAGGTTTCACCAGAACACTCAGGATTTTTTCAGGGGGGGAGGTGTGACAGGAGAGAGTGTAGATGCTGTGATGGATGCAGTAAGACGTATAGGAAGTACACAGTGTGGTTAAGGGCTTGCTGGTTTTAGAGAATGATGGAGAAGACCACCACAGGCTTGGAGTAGAGAGGCTGGTGTATCACTGGTGTAAAGGTGCCAACACGTCTGCACTGTTTGGCTGACGTGAAACAGAGAGAGGTCTACAGCAGCTCTGCTAACTTGGCATAGGGGCCGTTACCTTACCAGACTCTAATTGCTTAATCATTACTCCTTGTTTAGAGGCCGCTTCCATGCAACCCAAACAGATGGACTGCTTTGATATCAGCATGGAGATGACTACATTTTTTTTCTCCTATGAAATATTTTTAGGAAACTCTTGCAATTTATTTTTCAGTTCCCACTTACTACTTTTCCGTGCCTCACCATTTTTGTCTTTCCTTCCTCATGCATTCTGCTTCATTCCTTTCTTTGGAAAGAACTGCTTTAGTACGTTACACACATTATCCAGCACCTCCACAAAGAACAAAAGGAAGGCTAAGTGAGAAAAAAAGGAGGATGCATACCAAAGGAGCTCAACATATTTCTATATTATAATTAAAACTATTAAAATATTTCTATATCCAACACTGACATTCTGCATCTTTGCAGCAGCTGCAGAGTCAGAAGAAAACTTGAGGCTTTACTTATAGGCATCCAGGAAACAGCAGCTTCTTAAGGTCATAAATGTCTTATTGCCATCAACATGGTTTCTTCTGCTTGCAGGGTTTTTCTGAATTGTATAAATAAGGATCAATGCTGAGAAGGGCTGTGCATCTTCAGTAGTCGTTGACTCTTGTTGAACCGAGAGCCCTTGCGTCCTTGTGGGATCCGGTTACTCACTGATCATTAAGCTGATAACAGCTGTCTCTTCTTAGAATTGGTCATTTTTCTTGTAATGCTGACCCTCCAGATGAAATGAAACAAAAAAACCCAAACAACAACCAAAAATTCCCCCCAAAACAAACCCCCAAACCAACCAATAAAACCCCCAGAGAAAAATAAGGATAATTAATCTCAATGGAAAGAAATATGGGACTAGATTTTCTTTCCTCTGACTCCTCATTATTCATAATTTAAATATTTGGAGTGTTTTGGATAGGAGTACATGAACAATAGATAATAAGGAGGCAAAAGATGAGGACTGGCATGGAATCTTTTTACTGAACAGGTCAGAAGTTCAGGTAATATGCAGCTCACTGTTCATCAGATGCTGAATTCATCTCCATACATAGAGGACAGACTTTCCCACAATGGGCAGTAAGACACAAACCTGAAAACCTGATCTGCAACTATACATATATATATATTTTTATATTTAGGGATCTTATCAAAAAGTCATCCCCCTTTTCTGCTGCATCCAGGGGCAGAGTGTACTCCATGGTAGCACCTAGCTACATGTTTCTGAGGTGAAAGTATTTTCACCTTTCAGTATTTGCTCTGAAGCTTTGATAAGGAAAGAACTGGGAAAGAGGACCTTGCGGTTTTGAAGATCTCTTGTTTTGGATATACTCAGGTCAGAAGGCTTTGACTTGCAACAGAGATAACAAACTGCAATCTGGACTTGGGCTCCCACTACCAACTGAAAACTTCTCAGAGCCTTATCCAGGCTCATCTCCCAGGGCTAGGAAATCTCAGTTTCTAAGCTATGTCATGTCAACTCCTAATTCTTTTTCCATGAGTGATGTTAGTTTAAAATCATAAAAAGTCATATTCTGTTCCATGGGATTGTTCCACCCGTTTTCTCTTCATTGTTTACCTGTTACAAATTCTGACTTTTTAGGAAAGATCATTTCTATCTTTTCCCTTCTAATTCCACCTCATTTCTACTCTGTTCGGTGGCTAAATATTCCTTTTCCTCCTCTTTTTCACACATTTTGAACATTTGCCACTGATTAGTGTATCTTTGTCCTTCATCAAGATCCCATTGAAGCCTCTGCAAAACCTCCCATAAAAGTCACAAAGAGCCAACACAGTGCCTTAGTCATCACTTTCCCAAGTTATTCAGAGGCAGTTTCCTCCCAGATCAGTCCTCCTACCTCTTTAATTGTTTGAGTGGATGCCTCTGAAGTGCCTCCAGCTCTTTCTGATAATGAGGTGTTTCAACTGAACACCTTTCCAGATGTGTCACTGGCACCAGGCACAAAGGAGAGGTTGTTACCACCTTACGCAGAAACATGGTGGTAATTCCATTTATGCACTCTGGAATAAAGTTTTAATAGGTTTTTTTGAGGGGGTTGGCTTTTGTTTGATCTTTTTTTTTTTTTATATCCTGTTATGTATCAATTGCAAATTTATGTCTAATTTACAGGTTACAAATGAGCAAATGACTTGAGCATATTTTCAGCAGCTGTAACCTGCCATCCGAGGTGATGATGTTTCATTCCGTTGCTGATTGTTTCCCTTCAAGTTGTCACTTGAGCTGCTGTTTTAGAACTGCAGGTTGCCCTCAGCTTTCTGGCCATCATTTTGAGGATCTGGCTGAAGCGCTTCACAGGGTGGAGATTGCCATTTTCTGCCCCACGGTGATGCTTGTATCTGCTTGTCTGGTTTTTCACAAATGCTTGACCTATTATTTGACCTAGGTGACTAGTACAGATCAACTCTGAAATAAATACTTCGTAAATTTTAAGGCCAGAAGGGAACATTATGCTCATCTAATCTGACATTCTACAAGCAAAAGGCCACAGAGTTTGACAGGTAGCTCCCATCTTCTCTTTTAGCTGAAATATGTATTTTAGAAAGTCTCGTCTCAGAGATTTGCAATGATAGGCAGTCTGCCTTATCTCCCAATGACTAATTGCCCTAACTGTACTAAAAAAAAAATAGAAAAGAAAAAATTATGCAGTATATCCAGAGTCAATTAATCCAGCTTTAGAGTCCAGTCATTAGATCTTGTTGTTTTTTGATCTTTTAGATTGCTATAATAAATCTTTTGCCCATGTAAGCAACTGCACTTGCAAAGAAAATGACAAACTCGGGGGCTTAGATATATTGTCTACAGATGTGTGCTAAGCAATAAAAAGAAGATTTAAGCCAAGGAAAAAATAAATATTAAATTGTTGATCTGTTTGTGGAAAATGCATTTTCCCCATAAGAGTATTAAAAAGAGTGGATAAATTGCTCATCATAAATAATTGGAGAAGGCTGACTAATGGCCCAAATTTCCTTTGGCATTTCTGTTTTCCCCCTCCTCTTGGAAGGTATTACTTCAAAACTTAGGAGGGTTGTTGTTCGGAGTGTTTTCTCTTTTTATTTTCCCCCAGATATAATTTGATTCAATGATGACTTCCCAATGAAAGTGTTTTTGTTCTCAAAAGAAATTGCGAAAGAGAAAAAGAAATCAAATGTTAATTTCTGTTCACATAAACTAATGGCATCAATGAGAAGTAAATTTGAATAGAAAGTAATTCATAATACAGCAGGGGTCTGGTTTTCTGTCACCGTGGAATGTAATTAAAATGGAGCTTTCATAGATATAAATTCGTAGTAATCAGAATTTTCCATCTGTTACTGCATCCATTTCTGAGTGGTTCCAGAACTGGGGGATCTAGCTTCTTCCAAGACAACTGTTTCTTGACTAAAGCAAGCTGCCCAAGCAGTGGCCATTTCAATTCAACTGCAAGCTACCCCAAAATTATCATTTACCTTGAGGTGGATGGCCACGGTAGGTCTTTTCTGCAATAAATGGGGTGAGTGTGCGCTGAGCGTGTTTACTCATGGTACACAGTTTCACAGCTTGTTCTGGCTCTGTAGAGCCCCTCGTCTTTTGGCGAACAGCAGAGCTGTCAGCCTCCGAACTCCATGCCAGCATCCTGTGCGCCGTCTGCCAAAAGGCAAATGATGGCTTGAAGACCAGGAAAGTGATGCAGAGCTGATCCAACTTCTCGATTCCTTCGGGGAGGAGGGAAGATTGCTTTGGGTTCTCATTTGTAAGAGCTCAAACACATGCCCTAAAGCCCTGGGTGGAAACACAAATATGTGCTCCACTAATCAGAATGGCTAATTAGTTACGAGCCAACTTTCATTTGTGCACTGGGCAAAGGGGTCAATGGTAAGGTCCCAGTCCTAAAGAACCCACAACAGACATTAAAATATGCACAAGGAGCAGAAGACAAACCCATCAGGAACTCAGGGAGAGGATGAGGACTGCTGCAGAGTCTGGCGGTACAAAAGGTACCGAGATCATTCTCAGAGCATAAAGACACAGCTCTTGTGCTGTAATTAGATTAGGTGTCTGTGGTTTAGATATACTTGCAATGAGTCATTAACAATCCTTAGATAAAGCAACATTAATTTGATCCCATCACGTCTGCCACCTTTCACCAGACCGTGAGATTAGCCTGGGACAAAACACCTGGAAAGAGACTTTGATGAAAGCGCGTTTTTGAAAATTCTTAATGGGTGGGATTTAAACCCAATGGATTATAAACCTTTATTAACAGCTCACCTGTAAATCCTGATAATTTTCCTTTCTGTGAGTTTCCAGTGTAATATTTGCACACCCTGATTATAAATTTTGAAGAAATAGCTTATAACTGTGGTTAAAATGCAGCATTAAAGCAGTTAAACAGCCTCCTTATTAGCATTAGAACTATAGTCAAAACACATTATACTTGGCTAATAAATTTATTTTTTATGTAATGGAAATGCCATCAAAGCACAGTTAATCTGAATTGAATTAGATTATAATTGGAGCTCTTGTGCACGAGGAATGAAAATGATTCTTTATTGTTGCAGACTGACAATGCAGCATTTGTTACTCCCTCCTCACTACCCTTCTAAGTGGCAGCTGTAATATTAGCGTGCGCATCTCGTAAGCCGTGCATGTAACATTACGCTGCCTCTGAGCACGGAGCTCAGCAGTAAGACAGAGGGAAATGTATGGCTCTGGCTGTAATTCATCACACTTTCACCCCGTTCATTCAGAGGGGCACGTACTTGAGAAACAGCCTTGTGCATAAGCATCCTCACTTTTTGCCCGCACTTCTGGCTACATATGTTAGTGTGGGCGGTGTGAATGTGAGTTCCCAGGACTCAGAGGAAAGCCTCAAATCTTCTTTTACAACGTTAAAGGCTGAGTGGTAAATATGCGCCCCAAGGCTTAACCGCACTCCTCAGACTTACTGATGGCTCACCCAAATCGCTGAAGTAAATTCCCCAAGACTTTATATGTGCAACTCTCTAGTGAGCACTGCATGACAAAGGGATGCTTGTGTCATGGAGTTTTTGGTGTCTTTTCATCATCTGCAGGGCACCAGGGAAGGATCCACACACTATTGCAATGTGCACAGGTTCACCCTTAACTGGTAGATCCACTGCAAAGAGGTGATGGAGCGAGGGCGGGATGCACAGTGCTCTGCTAAGGAGGAATTTATTTGCCTAAGAGCACGTGTGTATGGTGAGGACAGATACATCCCTGCTATGGGAGGAGAACCGGTGGCAGCAGCAAGAGGAAATCCAAAGCAAAAAAGCAAAGGGTAGATGTCCCAATTCAGGACACTACCATGCTCATCACCATGGTACCTAGGCACGTCGTCAAGGAAACAATGTTAGGACCTTTCTAGCAACAACTATGTTTAGTGACATTTACACTGTCACTAATATAACTCTTCCCCTGGTGTGAGTATGAGGTCTGGGAAGGAAGAAGAGGAAAGGAGCAAGGAGTGATTCTCTTTCTTTCCTTCTTTTTTTTTTCTTGTTTCCCTATGCTAAACCAAAACAAATGAGCAAAATTCACTTTACCCACTCATAAAACCAGTTGGTGCTGTAAACAAAGAGAAAGCAGGATATTAATAAAGTATAACTCGGCTGAGAGCAAAGGGAATATCCCCCGTAAGTCTGTCTGATTTCTATGTCATCTATCCCAAATTTGCAATGTGGCAATTTCTCGTTGCTTATAAACCATTAAAATTTGCAGCACAGTAAGCAGCTAATGTAATTTTGCCTGCAAGTGGTATCATATCTTGGATCCGCAGGGAGATGAGCATACTCGTGTCTTATCATTGCCTTCTGTGGTAGGTAAAAGTGCCCAGTGCTGTTGGGCTCAGGCCCAGTGTGAGTTAGTTGAAGTTCATTACTGACAACCTGGGGCTCAGTTCCACTTATCTGCAAGTTCTCATTTAGCTTGAATCATCACAGTATCAGAGCATCTTCCAAAAACACGTTAAGCTATCAGATTAGTACCCAGCACATCTGGTTTTATCTCTCTTTTCTCTTTTTCTCCCCAAGAGTAGCACAGGGCAAAGAGGCATTTTACTCAGAAAGATGACATTGCTATCAAAAAACAGAATGCATCCCAAGCCAGCCTGGCAGAATGGTGTTAATGCTTCAAAGGCAAACACTGAAAAACATAGAAAATCCAAAATGAAGGTTGCCTGTGAGACGTTTATTGTCTCTTTTATTTAGTATTCATTAAATCCTCAGGTTTCGTTGGTAGGGGATTTAGTTTTTTGACTGCTTATTTCATGCAGTACCATAGGCGGAGAGTGCTTGGATGTTTTTATCTTTACGATTTCATTTTCCATATGTATAAATAATTAAAATAAAAATATTATAAAAATATACAAATTTTTCACATTTTTGTGGCATATTGACTAGAAACAAAGAAATTAATTTACCTGTGTTCTTCTTTGAGGTGTTCCGAAGTTTTGTCCCCTTGTCCTTGAGGAAAGTTAATTAACTGATATTTATATTTTTCTGTAAGGTAAAGGAGAGGCGTTAGCTCCCATTTGCCCTTCCAGTGCCTGGTGTCTCATAGCATATAATATGGCCCAGATTCACCTTATCTACCTTTGCTAGTCCCTTTTTGCTCTTCCCACCGCCACTCTCAGCCTGTCACAGATCCTTGTTACAGCTTTCTGCTTTACTTCTTTCTGGTTTGGCTTTTTCCCATTCTGAATTTCAGCCTTACAGCTTTGATGGTGGCATGGGATCAAGATCAACATAGTTCCCGACCCCAACCTGGACATGACAACACAAAGTCTGGCTTTACCCTGTAGAAGTCTTTTGAAAATACTTGGCCAATTTACCCCAATGTCATGTTGAAAATCTAGTCAGTGCCAGGACCTGTGAAAGGAAAGGACATGTTTAGCAGAGGTGGATGTTTTTGAGCAGGACATAGTTGATGATCCGAGGGCTGGAGCACCTCTCCTATGAGGAGAGGCTGAAAGAGTTGGGGCTGTTCAGCCTGGAGAAGNTGGAGGTGTTCAAGGCCAGGTTGGACGTAGCCTTGGGCAGCCTGGTCTAGTGGGAGGTGTCCCTGCCTATGGCAGGGGGGTTGGAACTCGATGATCTTCAAGGTCCTTTCCAACTCTAAACCATTCTATGATTCTATGATTCTATAGTTGGTTATAAACTAGAGCAATACGCAGACACCAGCAGCACTGGAGCTGAACACCTGCTAGAAGGTGCTGAATGTCTTGGGTTACTGCTCTTGACTTCAGTTAATGTCGGATTAAGCTTTGAATGTCTTCAGCTCCCACGAACATGCGCGAGAAGTGAATTTGCTCAGCATCTTGCAGGCTCACTCCATAGAGAATCCATTTCCAAATGCTGTATGTTATATTCTAGAAATGATTTTACAGTGTGTTTAAACACCTTAATTAAATTATTTTCTTCCCAAGAAAGTACTTATTGCTCATGCACTGGCTGGAATCAATTGCCAAACCAGTGGGGATTTTTTTTGTTGTTTTTTTTATTATTTTGTTTTCTTAGCAGCTCAACCTACAGAGGAATAAAAACTGGGCAATGACAGAAAAAGTAAGATTAAAACAAGAGTCAAATCTTCCTTTTCCTGGTAAGGCCAAAAAAAGTTACATGGACTTTAACTGAAACAAAATGGATCTACGGAAAACTGTACCATGCAAATCCCACCTCCAGCTTGTTCATATATCCTCAAGCTGCATAGCTGCCCAAAGCAAGAGGATGGCTCAAAAACTCAGGAAAGCCAGCGCTCCACACTCTGCCCTCCATTCCCAGCAGTTGTCCTGTGTCTGCACCTCTTGCTGTAGGGCTGCAAACTATTCAGCTGGAAAGTCAGTGCTGACACAGATAGCTTCAATATACTCAAAAACCTTTAAAGTTCAATTAGATCTCTAAAATACATTTCAAATCCTTGGATGTTGAAAAGAGTTGGGGCGAAAGAGTCTAAAGAAAACTTGGGTAGCCACCCTCGAGAGCGTGAGAAGAAAGGTGGACCAGCTCTAGTGCTGCCAAGGAGATGTGCAGAACTTCATACTGGTCATTTGCTTTGCTCCTTAGAGATAATTTTACCCTTGCCTGGTTTCTCGTCCTGTTTAACACTAACAGCAAAGAAAAGCAGCCACTGGAGAGCTAGACGTTGTTACTGGGGATCGGTGAACCATGATTTGGTCTTGGCCACAACCATGAACTATGTCTGTGCCTGGGAGAGGCTTTGGCAGGAAGCTTCATCTTGACCCTGGGGCCTCCTGCAGCACAGAGCCCATCCAACGCATGCTTCTGCTGAAATATATTTAAGTTCCTATTGGATATGGGTCAGACAGAGCTGGTTAAGTGGTAGCAGCCCTGCACCTGCAGCCATGTGGGGTTGCAGCAAGAGGGATGTTGAGATGGAGTTGTGCAGTGGGTATCAGCAAAACAAGTCTCATATGTCACTTTGATAAGCTAGTGGGGTGGGAAGGTCTGGCAAACCTCAAATCTCCTTGTGGCCTTCACATTTCAGTGTCTCCATTTAACCGCCCCCACACACTACTACTGTCTGTCTTGTCTAATTTAGAGTGTAAATTCTTCAGGGCAGGGACTGTCTCTCACTGTGTGTTTGCGTGGTGAGGCCCTGATCCTGATTGGCAGCTCCGAGTACACTACAAATCTATTTTAATATAACCCCAAATTGAAAATTCTGTATCTCTGAGCCTTAGGGGATGTGGGACTGTATTCCGGAAAGCAGAAGCTCTGAAAAAATACCGAAAGGTCATTGCAGACAATGTACTGAATATGAACTGTGAATGTGGAGCTAATGGCTGAGAGACAAGGCTAATTTTGCTCTTGGTCAAATGCAGGCAAGTTGAACAGGATGATGGAGGCATCGCTATCCATGTCTTAGGATACCGAGGCAAGCCACGGCTGACATGCGTCTCCATTTCTCATTCTAAAAAGTTGTTGAGAAAATAGAAAGGATTTCAGAAAGAGATAAAAGATGATTTAAAGGCTGGAGATCTCACCAAGCCTCAGTCGATTAAATGAGGCATCCAAGTGAAGGTCATAGTTGCCCCAGAAGAGTTAAATTGTTACCTGAGAGAGACAGACACCTTCAGGGGATATTCACATTTAAGGTTAGTTAAACTGCCTTCTGGAGGAGCCTCCACTGATTACAGAGGGATGCTCAGGCAAGTAGGCACAGGTAGTTGCCTGAGTTTGGTACCATCCATCTTCCCACCCCAAGAAAGAATAATTTTGACACTGAGTGTATTTAGCTTGTTGGCAAGAAGGTTAAGAGGAGACTTGCTGACACTGTGTAAGTACCTACACAGGAAGACGGTTTTCAATAG
>VUYV01000227.1:565847-600069 GCA_008711295.1 Anarhynchus alexandrinus | reverse complement strand
CCTGGTCTAGTGGGAGGTGTCCCTGCCTATGGCAGGGCGGTTAGGGGGTTGTGATCTTCAAGGTCCTTTCCAACCTAAACCATTCTATGATTCTATGATTCTATGATTTTGTGCAGTTCCAGTCTTCAATGCTTTTTTCTTTGACTGCACAGTGTAAGATTACTACGTCTCTTTCATTAAATATCAGGATCATCAGCCTCAAAGTTTCACAAACTGAATACTGACAGAGGTGACTTGGATTTTATTTCTTTGGGGTTTCCTCTGTGTTTTCCATATTTAAAATGGGTATAATATCATTCTATCTAATTCAGTGGAGACCTGCTGCACAGAGGAACTGAAGCCTCTGTTACTGATGTATTTGTTCTAATCCAGATTTTATAGCCTGATTCATATTAACAGCATTTCTGTAGGATAACGGTGGGATACCACATGCTCCAGGAGACCAAAGGACACTTAAGGTGTTTAGGATTAAAGGCATAGTGGTTTCCTGCATTGGAGAACACCAGCAAGAAAAAACATTGTGCACAGAAAGGTGCTGCCAAAATACAAGCCCATGATGGATGGAAAGTGCTATGGAAATGCTAAGTAAAATATTATCATTTGTTATTACAGCTGCAGTGTAACGTGGCCCTTTTTTATAGCTGAACATGTCACCTTTTTTCTTCTTTTGTCTCACTGCAACTTTCAGGAAGCTATAGGTGATCTGCTGGCTGTGTATCTGTGTGCCTGAGTACGTACACGCATAAGTACAGGTACTGATTTGCATGAAAGAAAGCAGTGGAAGTCTTTTATATTTAATGTAGGAAATATAGGGAGAGGCTGCTTTGTCAGCAGTCTGAAGTCCTTTGGAATTTGCCTATTCAAGACAATTTATAAACATATTCTCCAAGATATAAAAAGACGCCCCTATTCCCGAATAAAGTAATACCGAGTGTTGTGATAGTCTGGGGTAGGGATAAGGTGTGGGGATGGTCTAACATGATTTGGAAAAATTCTCTATTAATGAGAAATCATCTACATGACCCATTCCTAGTTTGTCTGATTTTTATTTGTGGATTTTTTTTTTTCCTACTGACTAATACCTATCTATCTCACTCATTCTTGTTATACCATTATTAACACACCCAGTAGCTGTGCTGCTATTTCACAGAAAATATCTTCCTTTGCAAAATTCAAGTGCTTAAGAATGTTTTAATATTTTAATAGTGTAATATTTGAGCACTATTATTTACCTCAATACCGATATGTATGACCCCAGTACTTTGCTTACCAGTTATAAATGCGGATGACACAGATGAACTTGTATTTGTGAGGAAGAGGAGAGTATAAACATAAAGGGACAAAGGGGAGATGAAAAGAAAACCACTGGGTCAATCTTCTGAACATTTTAAATGGTCGTACACTAATGTAAGATGTACGGGGAATAAGCCAGAGGAACTGGGAATCTTAATACATAATTAGAATTATGTCTTAATTGGCTTAGCAGAGGTTTGCTCGGCTAGTTCACGTGACTGGAATATTGATGTAAAAAGGTACGGCTTGTTCAGAGAGGACAGCGGAAAAGAGAGAAGATGCGGTTTACAATTCAAGGACATATCATTGGCTCTGAGAGCCAGAATTCAGTGTGAGATGGACTTGCTGAAATCATCTTGCAGCCAACAGAGAGGTGGGATGGGCTAGTGGTGACCATCAAAGCAAGCGAGACAAATGTCTTAAACTACTTCAGACCCCAGGGGCTGTTGTCAGTGGGAGACGTTGACGCCAAGCAACACCCAGGACAGAAACACAGAAGGAATAGAAAATGTCCTGGGTTGCTCTGGGAGTTGCTTTTTATTCCCCAAAACTGAGATGATTGACATGAGAAAAAGCTTTTGTAGGTTCTCTTCTAACCAATAGGTAGGAATTGGTTGAGAAAATAAAATAGGAAGACACTGAGAAGAGGGTGAGATGAAAGAGAAGCAGAAAGTAAAAAGCAGAGAGACTTTAAGAAAGGATAAGTCAATAAATTCAGCTAATTGGTAGATGAGATCTCATGGGAAGAAAATCTAAGGGGGAAAAGTTCCAAAAAGCTGACTGAGACAATTCTGGGGCTCGAATTATTATGTGAAAAGTGTAGGAAGGTTAATAAGAGTTTGTCTGATGCATGATCATCTCAATTCTATGAAATTTAGGAAACAATTACAAAGAAAGTGGAAGGTAGGTCAAATCAGTGGGAAACAATATAAGCACAAGAACACGGGGACGAAATCAGAAAGGACAAAATGTTATGCAAAGGATTTGCAGCAATATAAAAGCACATTGGGTAGGTGCATTAGTAATAAGAAGAAGAGGAAGGAAAGAGCATGAAGAAATAACCCAGCAAAACATGTTTATTTTTAACTAGAATCAGTTAATTTGTTCACCATGCGGTCCTGCAAACTGTCGTACTGGCACAAATGAGTGGTAATGCAAGGGAAAGAGGGATGGCAAAGGGAAAGGAGGAGAAGGGGCTGGGAGCTGCCGAAAGCAGTTCTGTCACTGAAAGAAATGTAAATGCAGGACCATTACTCAATGGACAAAGAAAGAAAATAACTGATGATGGAGGCTGAAGCATTTAATGCCTTTTTGCTTTAGTCTTCCCTAGAAATACTAGCTGCAATTAGATGACTAACAAAATTAATACCAGAGTTGAAGAAGTGAGAACTATCAGTGAAACAAGGAAGGTATGGTAAGAAATGGTTTGCAACAGTTAGATGTTTTCAAAAGAGCAGTCTGATGTAGATCCCCACAGAATATTTAAGAAACCAGAAGAAGCATTCTGTTAATAATTATCTTTGATAATTCTGGGACCATGATAAATTCCCAGTGTAAAACCTATTCCTTAACTTCAGTAAGGCTTTTGAAAGGCTCTGAGACATCAACCTTTTAACAAAACTAGGCTTAGATGAAACTGCATTAGAAGTGGATGTGCTGGAAGAATATTTTTTTTTTAGTGAAAAGAGGTTCCACATGAGAATTGGCGGTGGTCACCTTTTGGTCTGATTCTGTTCAATGACCGTTCCCGTTGATGACTGGGAGGATGGAATAAGCCCCACTTTCTAGTATTGCAGGTCACAGCAAGCAAGGAGAGCTTGGAAACACGTCGAAAAAAATATAGGTATGTAGAATTCAAACTGATCTTTGTAGATACTCTGAAATAAGAAAGGCAAGCATGAAGAGCCCACTGGGGAGCAATCAGCTGCATTGTCATGGGGAGGAGTTCTGCCTGTGGCTGAAGATAATAGCAAGTTTGGGCCTAAACTTGCAACAGTATACTACAGTGAAAAAATATCGTATTGGGACGTGTAACTAGGTAGATGTGCATGTCATAAGCATTTATTACTCCTGATTAATACCTTAGCAGAAGTACCATGGCCAATTTGGCACACTATACATTTGTATGAGCAGCAAAAAAGTCCAGAGAAAGGAGATGAAAATGATCAGAAATCTCAAAAATGTGTCCACAAGAGGAAAGTTGAAGAAAAGGGACTTGTTCAGTCCAGAGAAGTGAGGGCTGATGGACAGTGTCCTGGTTTGAGGACAGTTTATGGTATGAAAATACTGCTGCTAAAAAGGACAGGAGTACATACTGTACATGATCATCACAGACTATACAAGAAAACAAATATCCAGATGAAAAGATGTAGTTTAAGAAAACTTTCTACAGCTAAATGTAGATAAATACTGGGTAATTTTCCTAAAAATGTAAAGTGTGCTTCTAAGAACAGGCTATGTAAGCATCTGGGTTGAATGATATAGGCACAGCTTAGGTAGGGGATGGATTAGATGGCATCTCAAGGTCCCTTCCACTTCAGTCCTCTTTCACACCATAATTTGTATCTTCTGAGTTTAGAAAAAAGTTTCAACCCAGTACATGTAGTTCAAAAGAATTATGAAAGGTTACATACTACACTGTATTTTTTGCCTGTTCATCTCCAAGCCCTTTACAAAAGAATCATAGATTCATAAAATCATTTAAGTTGGAAAAGACCTTTAAGATCATTGGGTCTAACCGCAAACCTAACACTGCCAAGTCCAACACTAAACCATGTCCCTACGAGACAAGTATTACTGGGTATGGGCAGAACAGAGAAGCAGTACCCTCCCAAACAAGTAAAACTGGATTGAAGTCTGTACCAAAATGAAATTCTCTTGAATCCTCAGTTAGCTGAAGCCATCACTGCTTCTGCCAGGATAAAATATATCTCAGAATAACTGTTTGTTGGATTTATCTGGGAGGGGAAAGGCTCATCTAATACATCCTGAGTCTGCAAAACTGACTAGGATGTGGAATGTGTTTTCTGGTACATGCTGCTTTCAGGAGCATCCCTGAATAATGTCCAAACCATCCTTCATAAGACACTTGGCAATCATGGTCCTAAACCTGACAAGAAGCCAAAAAAATCTCATAAATGAAGATTTTCTCCTTTTTTTCTCCCTTTTAACAACATGCTGTACTCTGCTGATTTGAGCCAAATCTCTTGATCTGTTTTTTTGATGATAAAGTCTGCCTGTCTCTCTAAGTAGCAGGATAGGATGGTTTTTCTGAGGGGAGGGAGGGATTGTAAAGGTGAATACCTCTGCATTGCACAACAGCAAAGCTAGATTGAAATCCAGAATCATTTGAGATGGAAAATAAGAGACCCTTCTGGCAAATGAATTGTGGCATGGAGATCCTTTTGCCAGAAAGCACATACGCAATCATTTGCAGGAGGTTAACAGGCGGACATCTCAACGCACCCTATCACGAGAGCAATGGTGTGAACTCCGCCTTCCTCGAGACAAACTGGCTTGCCACCACCCAAACAAAAGGCATCGCTGAAAGGGAATTGCCTCTCTGGGTCCACACACAATCCATCTGTCCAGTCAGAAAAAGCCAAGACTTTGTCAAGGAGAATATTTATACCTGCAAGAATAACCACTGAGGCTCTCGTTATGGTCAATGGGGAAAGACAAGCTGTTGAAAGTCAAGGGAGACTCATTTAAAGGCAACTGGATCTGGGAAGGTCTGAAAATTTCACCAAGTGTATACCAGCCACATCTTCGTACATTTGTGTGTGTATGGGTGAGAGCTCTCATCATGAGGAAAGGAGGAGCAGCAAGCGGAAATGTCTAAGAAGATTATCTGCCTTCAATAGAAGAGCAGGGAGAGAAAGACCTGGCAAACTATAAAACAATACAGCCTCAGGGAATTCCTAGCCCTGCTTTACCAAAACGCTTCCACAAAGAAAAAACAAAAAGCTTGAGTCTGAGTTAAATTGCCTATATTTGAGACAGGTATGACCCTCTAAATGATAACACTAGTGGCCCTGTTTAAAGCTCTGTTTAAAACGTAGCTGTTGCAGAAGCAGAGTAACACTCTGGTCCTGTGAGACTCCTGCAAATCCCAGAAGTTGGCAGCCTTTGCAGCATACTGTTAAACTTCAGTTTTTTCCTGAAGTTTTGGCCTATGATTAATTGGTTTAATTTTGCTTAGCAAAGTTCAATTTATGCTTTACAGGCACCATTAGTGTTTGAGTGTCTGCTTCTGTGGTGATGGATGCCACGTAGAGTTGGGTGGGAAATGGTTTTCCTGTCCCCACAACTCTTCAGGATTTAAAAAAAAATTCCTACTGAAGTCAAACCAAGCCCTCTTAAGAAGAGGATGGAAAAGAGCATATACATGTTGTGCCATTAGAATGATTTGATTTTCAGGAAAGCCACTTTGGACATCAAGATCCTCCTGGAGTTCCCTGAGGCAAGTCCCTCTCCCTCGCCCTCCAGTGCCCAAGCTCTTTATGTGAATAAATACATGTTTATTGAAGCAAGGACTTTGTTGTGCAGATTTCTCACGTCCCAAATTAGTTTTTAACCATGCGACTAAAGACCTTGTCTCTTTTCTGGCTGAATGAATATTTCATTATTTATACAGCTGCAAGAGGACCTCACTGGTCACCAAGCAGCCAGGTCTTTTGGGGTGAGTGACTTTCTGCTTCCCAGTCACATAACTGCAGCCAGAAAGCTTTTTTCTGACAAAAGTTTAGGCTGAAGCTGATGTGGTTTTCATGACTGGCGCCAGTTTCAACAAATTAATATTTTCACATAAATGACAGAAAAGGAGATTTCATCAAAAATTGCAGGCCAGCAGTTGTGGTCCCATGCAAATCCCTGGCGACCATGGTTTGGATTGTCAAAGTGTTATAATGTGGATAATCTGGAAGTACAACGGACATAAAATGGACAAAGCTCCCAAGAGCCAAATATAACTGCCCTGAGGGGTTTGAAAATTCCTGTTCTAGAAAAACCTGAAGTGGGTTGGATGTGGCACACTCCTGGTTCAGCCTCAGCCATCTCTGTGAGCTAAATCCATTTTACAGCGGAGTAGAGCGCTCGCCCTTTAATTGAGAAAATTAGTTAGGAGATTATCACATCTCATAAATGGCTAGAATCCTCAAGTGGCAAGATGGTTGGGTGAAAATATGTTTTATTTTTAGTACATTGTTGCTGTGCTCTAGAAATAAAATGCAAAGTGCAGGAAGGCAGCAATTTCAAGGGGAGCTTTTAGAAAGGAGACCCGAGGGCTGCTATTCACACCATTACTAAATTCTTGTTCCTGTCCAAAACGACATGATCTGAAATGTGGGGGGTTGCTCATTATTCATCTATTTACTTACTTGTTAAAGCTTCTCAAAGCTTTTGTTTTGCACAAAATGATTGACTTAGCACAGTTGATGGCAAACTTTTGATTGCAGAGTCTTTGCATTGCATTAGCACCTAGAGACGTCAGTTGGGATCAGGACCGTATGTGCATACATGGCTATAGTGACAGGCAAGGCTTGTCTGATGAGCTAATGATTTATTTCAGCCAAAAATGTATGAATATGTTTTGATACTACTTTTTAAGATGAGGAAACAGCTAGCCCAAGGTCACACAGAAAGTCACCATGACAAAGAGGAACTGAATCCAGGTTCCTGCAGCTAATTTATGAGATTATTATTTTTTTCATCTCTGATTCATTGATAAGCAGCAAAGCAGTTTGATAGAAAAGCAGAGATTAAATAACCCCTTCCTTTCCCCTCCCTTCCCCCTCTTCCCTTCCCTTCCCTTCCCTTCCCTTCCCTTCCCTTCCCTTCCCTTCCCTTCCCTTCCCTTCCCTTCCCTTCCCTTCCCCCTCCTCCTTTCCCTCTTCCCGCTTTTCCCTTTTCCTTTGGGTCTGTCTTTAAAAAAATGTCACATTTTCTTGCTTCTTTTTTTTCCAGCGGGCAAACCTATGTTTCAGGAATGAGGAAAAGACACATTCAAAATATTTGTGGCTTATTAAAATGAGGTGGTCCCAAGGCTATCTTTTCTCAGGACATTATAATAAGAAAAACCTAGCAGCCACTTAATTTGGTTAAAAATAATTAGACTCATAAGTGTAAACATGTTTCATATCATGAGGTGTAGGAAGATCTAAGCACTGTGGTTTAAAATACCAATAGCTGTGCAAATCACAGAGTCTTTCATGGGGTTCATTCAGTCCTTAATCATACAAACTCCCAGGGTTTTAAGAGCCATTCAGTCTGGGAAAACAAAGCTGAGTCTGAAGGACGGAGATTTCCCTGGTAAACATCTCTAACCTCTCTTTATGAGGTGTGTGAGGAGGTCACCAAACCAAATCAGGAGATAGAGACCGGGGGATGGGGTCATACCAAGGAGTTTAAAGAATTGTAAGGTGGCTGTTGTGAAGACAATATGCAATAAATCCAGGGAAACTCAGCTGAGACCAAAGCCTTTCAGAAGAAGTGATGCAACTCCAGGCAACAAGAGTCACGGGATTATGGGAGAAAGAGCTGAGGAATAAAATTTTTGCTGTTGACTTCACCTAGAGGCAGAATTTCATATTAGGGCTCCTGATGTTTATTCCCTTTTCAGCCAAGTTGCATGTCTCTTGCAGGTGTCCTGCAGCAGGACAGTCCTGCACTGTCATCTGCTTTAGTGGCTAACAGAGAAGGCTTGATTGAGAGCATCTGAACTTGAGAAGGGTGGTCCAAAGGCAGTCTCAGTAGCAAACCTAGTCATAGGACAAAGTTGGGTATGGCCACTATTAATGCAGGAGGAGCCTTGAGGAAAGAAGAAAGGAACTGAGCCATGATCCCACGGTAGGATCTGAGGGTGAGCTGCTGAGAACACACAAGACAAATGTGAGGGCTCACAAGATGGGCGTCAGGGAGAAAAAATTTTACCTACAGAAATCTAGCTAGTCTGCAAGTGTCATCTGTGTCCCTTATCCCTTTCTGTTCCTCTCCCCATGCAGGGAGTGTGGCTCAGGTGACAGTATCCACTGCTTGTAAGAAGGATGGGGTAAGGATCCAGTAAGTCAGGACATGTCAGCCATCCCAAAAGCTTCTTCATGGTTTGCACCTTTATTCCTAGTCCTGCTTCATGGCAAAGCCACACCTTTACTAAAGACCCAATGGTCTTTACAGTGGCTTTGAGGTTACAGTACAAGCCAGTCAAAAAGATATCACTGGCCCTGCCACAGACTTGGTCTAGGACCTTGAAAAGCCTCTTAATCTCTTCCTGCCTCTGTTGACCCATTTATAACTTAAAGAAAATAATATTTATCTCTCTGATAAGGTGATGTCATGAAGCAGAATTCATGGAATCACAGAATGATAGAATGGTTAGAGTTGGAAGGGACCTTGAAGATCATCCAGTTCCAACACCCCTGCCCTGGGCAGGGACACCTCCCACTAGACCAGGTTGCTCAAAACCCCATTCAACCTGGCCTTGAACACCTCCAGGGATGAAGCATCCACAACTTCTCTGGGCAACGTGCTAGTGTCTCACCACCCTCAAAGTAAATAATTTCTTCCTAATATCTAATCTAAATCTCCACTCTTTCACTTTAAAACCATTACCCCTCACCCTATCGCTCCACTCCCTGATAAAGACTCCCTCCCCATCTTTCCTGTAGGCCCCCTTTAGGTACTGGAAGGGACTATAAGGTCTCCCCAGAGCCTTCTCTTCTCCAGGCTGAACAACCCCAGCTCTCAGCCTGTTCTCATTGGAGACGTGCTCCAGCCCTCTGATCATCTTCGTGGCCTCCTCTGGACTCATGAATAGATATCAAGTCTCCTGAGCTCCTTAGAGCAGAAGCTTCATGACAGTCTAATTTTTACTCTGGGTTCCTGAAGCCTTATGCAGTCGTTGTGTCTGTCCATCTGTTTATCAATACCCTTACTAAAAACTGAAATCATTGTTGAATTAATCATTAATGTTGGACAAGGGCTAAAAGCATCCAAGAAAATATAATGAGCTACTGATAAGTTTCATGAAAATTAATGGGAGAGTAGGAGGAAAAGGCTGAAATTAATACCCTCCGAATCTGGGAGCAATCCTGGGCTGAGGCAGGCTGCAAAAGGACTTTTTTTTTTGCTTGGTCTGACACTGCACAATCAGCCTGTATGTAGTGACCAGCCAGTTATCACATGTATATTTTGGAACCGGCCACAGCATGTGGTACCTTTTGCCAGATGGTAATTGCTAGAAGAGAGCCTGGAGGCATGGAGGGTACCGAGGGGAAATGATTATCTACAGGATATCTGCGGGCATTGGAAGTGGGAGCTGAGATCATAGGGAAGTCAGAAAGGAAAGAAAAAAAAATGGGGCTGTTGTGGTGGAGGGGGGTTGTAGATAGAGCAGAACAGAACCCCATAGCTTTGCAGGCACTGTTACTTCCCCTACTTGCAGAAATACTTGTTAATTATTATTAGAACATCTGTTTACTATTTTGACTGGCTGATTTCAAAAGAGTTTACAAAATGACAGGAAATGATACAGAAATGCGAAACATTTTTTTTTTTTGTGACACCCAATATTTATTTCTGAAAACACTCATTAGTAAGGGAAGCCTCAGGAAGACATTTCAAAAATGTATATTTAACTCAAAAGCCCAAAATATAGGAATAAAATCAGCTTCATCTTTGATACTGATGTTCAACAGACAACTTTGAAACCCTGTTATAGAATAAATCTGAAAAACACAATAGCTGCTAGCAGTTTTTCAAGGAATGAAGCCACTGTAGCCGTGGGATCAGGTACTGCTCCTGCTTTGACAAGGAAAGATTTGGGATGTCAAACATTTGGCGTGCAGCAACGCATATCACCTGTTCAAGGGATGTTCAATCAGTAAGGAAAGGTAATTGCCCACAGCTTTATAACTCTGTACCTCCCTCTGTATGGTGCCAAAAAAGATCAGCATTGATGTTGGCTTCAGATAAATCTACATGCTCACTACTTTATGATAAGGGGATAAGAAGTGTTTGGCATGAAAGCTGAACAGTACAAGAGACGAAGCTAGATGGTGATGGTGGTGGTGATGGTTGGATTAGTGTTCATGAACATAAATGAAGTTTTATGTCCAAGATCACAATTGGAAAGGGTCTCATTATTTTTTTTTTAATAATCATTATTACAAGAATGTATAACTGATTTCCTAATGTGTATAAAAGTCATATACCCAATCTCGCAGAGAGGTGATGACAAGTCAAAGCTGCTAAACCAACTGAGCTACTTACTAGGAAGTTCACTGTAAGGGTCAGGTATCACAGATTGGATTTGAATAATCTTAACATCTATGAAAAACTGTGTCTTCTATGCTTTGTTCAGACACATCTCTATTTTAAGCTCAGATGCAGATGTAAGTCCAAGATAACCTTATCTTTTGTACACCTGTAAGTAAAGAGGAAGGAGAGGGAGAAAGACAGTAGTACAAACACGATCTGTCCATCCTTTAGAACAAGAGGTAACAGACACAGACTTGAACATAGGAAGTTCCATCTTAACATGAGGAGGGACTTCTTTCCTGTGAGGGTGGCAGAGCACTGGCACAGGCTGCCCAGAGAGGTGGGGGAGTCTCCCACTCTGGAGACATTCCAAACCCACCTGGACACCATCCTGTGCAACTGCTGTAGGTGCCCCTGCTCTGGCAGGGGGGTTGGACTGGATGATCTCCAGAGGTCCCTTCCAACCCTGACCATTCTGTGATTCTGTGATCCTGTGATCCTTGGTTTTGCTTTGACAATGTGAGGAAACTGTCCTCCAAAATATGCACTTCGTGCTTGTTTAGCCTAATGTCATGTCATTGACTGCTACTCATTTTGTGCATAAATATTTATTTATGGGACAAAGGCGACTCCTACTATTAGGAACTGGGGTTTGGCCAAAACATATTTCCTTTTTTTTTTTTTTCTTGATGAAGTACACTAACCAGCTTACTATGTATGTGAAGAGGTGGGTGGAGGTGTAATTTATTTTACACTGTCAAACTGACAGACTAGCAGATGTAGTCCTAAATGCTGGTAACCTCCTTGTTTTCTATGAAGCAAGGTGTCTGATCCATATAACTTCCAATGACCAGAGTCAAGTAATCGAAGAGAAGTGGCAGAGAAACCATGACTCTACTACCTACTCATGGGAAAAAGGAAAGTTTTATGATTCAAATTCAACAGGAATAGGTGGAATGTTTTTACATCTTGAATGTTGTAGTATGTTGGAGACCTGGGTAACTTGCAAAGTTTTGCTGTAATGGAAATGAAGGAAAACTAGAATGTAGCCTGGAAGAGAAGTACTGTGTTCTGTTCCAAAAGAAGAATTTCTACTGTCCAGTTTGTGTCCTAAATCTTTTATAGAATCATAGAATAGTTTTGGGTTGGAAAGGACCTTTAGAAGTCATCTAGTCCAACCCTGCTTCAATGAGCAGGGACATCTTCCACTAGATCAGACTGCTCAGAGCCCCGTCCAACCTGACCTGTAATGTTTCCAGGGATGGGGCATCTCCCACCTCTCTGGGCAACCTGGGCCAGTGTCTCACCACCCTCAGTGTAAAAAATTTCTTCTTTAAGTCCAATCTAAATTTACCCTCTTGTTAGCCCTTGTCCTGTCACTACAAGCCCTGATAAAAAGTCTCTCCCATCTTTCATATAAGCTCCCTTTAAGTATTGAAAGGCCACAATGAGGTCTCCCCAGAGCCTTCTCTTCTTCAGGCTGAACACCCCCAACTCTCTCAGCCTGTCCTCATAGCAGAGGTGCTCCAGCCCTCGGATTATTTTCGTGTCCCTTCTCCAGACCCTCTCTAACAGGTACATGTCTTTCTTATGCTGGGGCCCCCAGAGCTGGACGCAGTACTCCAGGTGGGATCTCATGAGAGCAGAAGCATAAAGCACTGCCCCCTTTAGCCTTCCACTAAATCTTTTTTGGGGTGGTTGTTTGTTAGTGTTGTTTTGGTAGTCTATCAAATACCCTGTGGTTTCGTAAGAGACACAATGCTTCTAGTGCTCCAGATGCCTCTTCCTATGAAGTTGACAGACGTTCCCATCTCTTTAAGGTTCTTCATCCTTATCTTTGCCTGATCCTTAGACTATTTCTACCATTTCTCAGCTTCTTTTACCCTTTCACTCATTTTTTCCCAGGCTGTCTCTACCAATAAAATTTATCTGAAAATGCTACCAAAACAAGAGACCTTCAGAGAGGTCCTTTTTCAAGAATCTCTCTTTTTTGAACCTTTCTACAGCCTTCACAGGAAACAATAACTTCTAAAATACGCTATATCTTGGTCAAGAACAGGCTCTGCCTTCCAGGCCTTCACACAGTGAAGTTCTACGCAAGCCCTCTATTTGCATGAGCAAGCGCAAGGGCAGCTTTTTGCACAGATTTTTCCATTCAGGCCTGCCAAGCAATTCAGCACTGCCATGCCCCAGAGGGATCTACATAGGAACTTTTGTGTCATCAGGTCTTTCACATCTATAAGCATTTCTATGCAGAAAAAGGCTGAGGTGCACTGTTGGAGTAGTCTGGAGGAGTTTCCTCTCCCGGTGCTTATATACTATTTCTTTTGAAAAGACAGCTTCCAGGACTATCATTCTAAGAAGTTTTCAACATCTACTTTATTTTAAATTTTAATTAAAAGGGAAATGGGGAAAAGCAGGTAACTCAGCTAGAAATATAATCCAAGGAGACAAATTGGAAAATTATGCTTTATACTTTAGGTCTGTTTAAAATTGGCCAATGTGTTTATCTTGAAATCCTGTGTGCATAGGATATATCTGTGTGTGTGTGTGTGTACATATGCATACATATACAAGTACAAATACATAGGAATCCTCAGGAGTTTATACAGTATTTTTACATTATCTATCCAGGCTGTTTTTCCCTTCCTATATTTAAGCTGAGTTTCTTAAGTTCATGAATCCAAGGCATCCTCAGAAGTATCTGCATATGAACTCGAGCCAAGTCCTAAGGGAGACTTGCGTGGCATTTGCACACCCTGTTGACATTTAGAACAAAAGTCAAGCCCTGAAAACATAACAAAATTATGGGTTAGGTCTCTTTTCAGTGCCTGCATAAATTAGAAATACTGTCATCCTTGTCATTTAACACTATGGCTGCATCAGCGTAGAAATTCGTATTAACAGCACTGACCCACCGGTCATTGAACCTTAAGAATGGGCAATAGATTTCAGAATTTGCTGCAGTGACTTTGCTTTAGAAATCTTAGCAGAGCTGCAGCAGCTACCATGCGTTATGGAATTTTCAACCAGAAATCAGTGGTGACAGAGAGAAAGAAAAATTACTGGACTGTTTTTCTGTGTAGGAACACACACTTACTCTTAATTTTATTAGTGGCCCAAAATCCTTGTTGAAGTTCTAATCTCTGCTAGACGAAGAATGCAGTCTTCTAACAATCTTAACTTTCGTATAATACTTAATATTGATCCTGCTGATTTTAGTGGCCAAAGAGGGTTTGGCCAAGGCCACCTGCCACCTTGTCAATACTCCCTTCCATTTTGAATTGTCTCGTTGAATTCAATGGGGATGATCTGGCAGACGTGGAAAGTATCCTAGCTTAGATAGGGAGCCTGAGATTTTCAGCATCCTTAGTTTAAAAATGTGCTTCTGAAAGAGCTTGGCTCCAGCCCCTTTAGATGCCCAAATTATATTTATAGTCACACTTGGCATCTACCTGACACAGATCTCAAGGCAGTTTTACAAATCACTGCTCTCAGTTTACAAAGAAGTGAGGAAGACTTGAGTGCACAGTTGCTCAGTAGCGGTTGTCCGGGTTCCTGGTCTGAAGAGTTGTGCTCCGAACCGCAGTGTCCCTGCAATGTTGGAAACTATGTAGTCTGGAACAAAACTACACAAAGCTATCTTGATTCAGTTTGAACACTACTGTGGTAGGTCTAAAGAAAAAAAGAAGGTATAAATATAAACATCAAGCTACTGGTTAGAGTGGTTAGAATGTCAGTAAGGACACTTCAATACTGTATAGAGAGAAAATGTATATATAGTATAAAGGACATGGGTGTATTTTATCTTCCGTTGATGCATAAAGCTGTCTAAGTGTAATAATAATTCTCAGCTGGGCCTACCTCTGCATAGAATCATAGAATCATAGAATCATAGAATGGTTTAGAGTTGGAAAGGACCNCTGTCTCTCCTGAAGAGCCTGTAGCCTTCCATTCTAACACTCCAGTCATAGGTGTCGTCCCACCAAGTTTCTACGATGCCAATGAGATCGTAGTCCTGGAGTCGTGCCCACATCTCTAGTTCCTCCTGCTTGTTCCCCATGCTCCGTGCGTTTGTATAGAGGCATAGATTGCTTACAACTCACTGCAAACAGTTGTACAGAGCAAAGGACAAGACAGAGATGAAAAGAAAAAAAGCTGCAGGAAAAGCCCAGTCCTGAGCAGGGACACCTCTGGAGAGACCTTTACACATCTTACTACGTAAAGCCAAAATTCACAGGAGTGGTGTAGTCATATTTAGCTCCATAATATTTCTTGCAGTTTGTGGGTCTGGTAGAGCTTTACAAAGCTGATGGTCAAATGCTGCAGCTCTTCGGAAAACTCTCCTATCTTGTGGATGGGAAAACATTTGGCACTAAATATTTTAGCAGAAATAGTCCTTTTTCTAGCAGACAATATCAAAGAACTGTGAAAGGTTCAGAAAGTAAGTAGTATTTAACTTTTCTGGATGAGAGAAACTGAAGCTCAGAAATGCCTTGTCTAAGGACCGAAACTTCACTGTGGCATCCTCTGTTCAGACCCCTGTGAGCATTGTGACTCCTCTTGGGGGCCATGGAGGCTACAGTACCTCTCTGGCTGCACCTCTGCTGTGCATTGACATATACAGACCAAAATATTTTCCACTTGTTGGTACACATATGCTATTTTGTTTTGTATTTCACTTCTACAAAAAACATTGTGTCTTTTTTTGTTGTTGTTGTTTTGGTTTTCATAGAATCATAGAATGGTTTAGGTTGGAAAGGACCTTGAAGATCATCGAGTTCCAACCCCCCTGCCATAGGCAGGGACACCTCCCACTAGAACACCTCCCACTAGAGGATTTTCTTTTCAAATCAACTTAAGGAAGGAACAGCATCTTTGGAAACAAAATTAAGGTCAACGTTTCCTCCCTAATCAGCATCACGGCCTCCTTCTTTCTCCAGCAGGATGATGGACTGGTTGTAGCCCTGCCAAACTTCTCTGTCCTCAGCCAAATGTGACAATCCCTGGGAAGCTCCTCGTCCAGTTCTTGCTTTGCTTCAGGTGTCTCCCTCCGTCACTGTCCCTGCTCAGGCTCACCCTGTTGCAGGCAGTCACTTTTATGAGATGAAAAATATTTTCTTTTTCATTCCCTCTGCAAAGGAAGTTGCCATCTGACGGTATTCCTTTTCTGATTTTATTTATGTGCCTGTTATTTTTCCTGGTTAAGGAAGGGTAGTAATGACAGGGAATGCTTGGGAAATAGGATGGAAACCATTTTAAAAGTTAGTTAGACAGATTTAAATGTTAGTATAATTTCCAGTACCATACCCTAACTGCGGGGACATTCATTGCCAGATTAATGCATATGGTGGGAAATAATCAGGGATATCAGACATGGACCAAATGCTCTTGCAAATAAAGCGTCTATGCTGTGATCAGTATGGGCTATCATTTAGTTATCTTTCCTTGTTTAAAGGAAGAAAATCAGACTTTCTTTATCAGGAAGAAGGAAGAAAGAAGACAATCTGTTGTTTCCTACTCATTCAGAGAGCAGTCCTTTTAACATACATCTTAAAACATTCTGGGTATCTTCCTTTTCCTTTTCCTTTTCCTTTTCCTTTTCCTTTTCCTTTCCCTTTCCCTTTCCCTTTCCCTTTTCCTTTTCCTTTTCCTTTTCCTTTTCCTTTTCCTTTTCCTTTTCCTTTTCCTTTTCCTTTTCCTTTTCCTTTTCCTTTTCCTTTTCCTTCCTTCTTTTTCTTCTTATTTTTCTTTTTTGCCTTCTTCTTTACTTCATTTTTTCTTTTCTTTTTTAATGTGAATAAAGAAGTGCCTATGGAGATTGTCATTGATTTGACACAATAAGTGGAAGCCTAATTTTTTACACTTCCAATGAGATTTAAATCTCAAAGGCATGAATGGCCACTGCAGACTAACTTCATTTCTGTAATTTGTTTGCCTTCAGTGCGGTGGTACATGGGATAAATTTAGTCATTTTTTTCAAATGTGAGATAACAACCCGTATTTTCTGTTTTGCACAACTGCCATCGTGCGATTTCTTGAAATTCACGTGCACAACATTTAACTGGAGGGACAGTGCTTAGACAGATCATCATCTTCTTTCCCTAATTTCTCCACTTTGATTCAATGGCTTTTCTATGACAATTCCTGTCTGTCTTATACATCATCTGTAGGAATTCTGCCTTAATATCTAGGAATATCTTGATATATCATGGTTTTAGTCTCTTTCAGCTGTCCTCTTCCATCACCGTAACAAGATCTATCCTACGAGTTTAGCCCTCTAATCTCTGTAGAAATGTAAGTGTGGACATAGCCTAGGATGCCTTGGGCTGACCTTGTCTGGATCGCCTTTCATATGTTCCTCAGGCTGTCGTTTTGGGTTTTATCACATGGCTTTCTTCATACTTGTACCTGACATCCCAGTTGTAATGTTTTTGGTATGTCGCTTCGAGCTAGGTCTACTCTAGTCCCGTAGAGTAAATGCTTATTAGTGGCTGGAACACGTTAAGTGAACTTCTGAAGCCCATATCCCCCTTCACTTTTGTCTGAAAGGGACCCAGTTTGCTCCAAGGCAACTCTGAGATGCAAACCAAATAACAGCGACTGGGAACCATCAACAGATTTACCTCGACAGCACCCTCCTCATGCAAAGTAAAATGCCAATGTTGGTGCATACGTGTGAGGCACAGAAAACTTGTTTCCTTTTCATTTCCAGCTTTATTGGGCTGATTATTTAACAAAGAATCTGGCCAGCTTTATTCATCCTGTAGCAGTATCTCTGCTAGTTTAGATCAGTGTCATAATTCAGTTTGTGAGGCAAATGCCACCCCTCTCCCCTTAAGAATAAATAAATACATAGTGACATGATGGAATCTCTCCACATATTTCCTCACTCCCCATTTTTCATACAAAATGGGTATTTGGTGATGTTTTGGTGAAGCTGGATTTAAAATTGAAGCGCAGAACAAGCCTTGTTTCACAGTGGTGTGGGTAAATGCGACAGGAGGCGGCACGGTCGGGTAGTCTACAGCCACTGAGATTGCGGGAGAGCTGGGGAGAATGCGCATCCTTTACAAACTCGGGTTATTTGGGGGAACTGGTAGGTAAACAAGAATGATTTGTGAACAAAACACGAATTGACTTTTCTTTTTTTTTTTTTTTCTTTTTCTAATGGATAATATCTTCGCATTAAATGTAGAGCTTTCCTCTCCAATTGCGTATCCTGTTGTGAAACCTGTTGTGTCTCCCTGCGATGGCTCTCTGGCTCTTAAAGAAAAATCTTTATAGGGCTTAGTGTATTTATGGTAAAGTGCTACCAGGTTATGACTCCTCTTACAGGAACCCTTCTGAGACTGCAATGACAAGGGTGATATCAGCAAAATGGCAGAGTATCAGGCCACTCACAGGAGATGCAGAAGCTGCTGGCCAGCCCTAAGTGTTTTGGACTTTCCCACTACCTGCAGTCTTAAAGCCTGTGGCAGTCAGTGGGCTTGCAAGCGTGGTGGTCCAGTTGGGTCTGGTCCCACAAGGCTAATGGAGAAAGTCATGAGTACTTATCTAAGGGGAGATATAACACTGTGAACATTAGATGTTCTGCATATTTGAGAGAGGAAAAAAAAAATCAATTTCCATCTGGACTTTACATTTCTACAGCCTATAGCTGGCCTTGGCCATAAAACCACTGATGTTTACAACCTATAAGTAAGGGCAAGGTGGGGAAAGCCATCAGTTCCACAGTACCACACTAGGTATTTTAATGCCTGAAGATGATGCAAGAGGGGAGCAGGGAAGATGGCTTGCAGACAGATTCTTCTTCTCTCCACCAATTTATTCTGTTCCCCATATTCCCTTGAACTGTGAGCTTGCACAAGCCCCAAAATAAGCTTGACTGGTGCTTGGTTCTACGGACGTCAGTGTATTAAAAAACCCCAAAGCAGTCCCTGACTGGTGCTGCAAAGAATGTTGGGGGGAGAGGATGGAGGGGGGGTTGTGCGTGGCTGTGCAAAGCTGTGAGCAATCAGACAGTTCATTCTTCTTTTAAGAAGTGTTACATGTCCGGGCTGCGGTACTCTGGCTCCTTTCGAAACGTGTCAGCTTAAACAATCTCTGCAGCACACATCCCTCTCCTCCAGTCCTATTTTTTCCACGTGCTGTAAGAGCTGTTCTGTTCCACCCCACGGTCAGCACATAGATTTTTATAGAAATGAAAGTTACTGAAATGATTCGTGACCACTTCATTATCGCTGCTGTGCTGGATGATAGGGGCTGGAGCGTTTTCGGTACCGACAGGAATATCTTTGGATAGAAGGAGGCAGGTAACAGTCTGGGCTGCCTCCAGCAGAGGGAAGTGGTACACACGCACTTCCCAGCGTGCTCCGTCCTGCCGCTGTGCAGAGCAGCCGGGGAAAATGTCAGGTCTTGTGTTTGCAGAGCAGAAATTTCTCCCCCCACCAACACAAATGCCGAATTTAATCCCCTTTGGTTCCTCACCGCAATGGTCTTACCCTCCATTTCCCCCAGACCAAGAGGTGAGGTGTCTCCAGGCTGACTCTCACATACAACCCCCTCGCAATAAGATTTAGGTAGACGATGGATTTTAAGTCCCAAACGCAGTGTTGCTTTTAAGTGCAAGGTTTTATTATTATAACCCAAAGGCTACTTTAAACCAGGGAGCCCTTTCTCTGAGACTCGTCAGCGGGGATGATGGAGGGACACCCTTGAAAGGTCTTGGGCTTGTACAGGTGGTCCCAGCGCTGCCTACAGGTGAATCCGTGTGCGGATGGACACATGTTCCTGCACACCAACACACAGCCGAAGGCTGCCCAGACACATAGCTGTGCGTCTTTTTTCCTCTCCTTTTTCTTTGCATACTCAGATCTTTCTGTCACAGGGGCCCTTTTGGGTGTACACACCTCCCCCCCTACACAAACTGAACAAAAACGCACTCGCATCTCACATGGCAGAAATCCCATGACCGCTTCTCCTTGACAGTTGTACACTTCTAAAATATATTTGAGCCTTCCCTTAGCTTCTCTGCCTTTAGAAAGAGTAGAAGCCTGCTGGAGATTAATTTATGGGGAAGATAATGTCCTTAACCTACACTTCCCTGAACTGCCTTAATACTGTTTGCAAAGCAACCAGATGACTTTGTCTCTCCCTCACCCCATCTAGAGCTGCAGGGAGGCAAGTTTTGCCTCCAGCTTTCAACCTTTTGATGCATGGATTTTCCACGCTGAGCTACAGTAGGTGGGTAACAAGAAGATCCTATTAAAGTGAAATCAAGTAGCAAAAGGATTGTCAGCTCAGCAAATCAGAAACGTATAGTACCTCTCCTTCCTTCACCACATTCCTTCCTGCTCACTATAAGAAAGAAAAAAGGGGAAGAAAAAGGTGGTGAGGGGGGGAGAAAAGAACAACAGAGAGCAACAGCAGCACTGGCAATGTCTTGATTTCATACGCAGGAAATTAATCTTTGCTGCTAAAGACACAGCCTCTTTAATGAAGAGGCTGCTGCAATATCATCGCAACAACTAGCAACCCACATGTTCGATTACAACAGGTTGAGCCAGTGCACGCTCCCCTGTGCCACACTCAGAAAAAATAAATCAAATGTCTATACCTGAGGCTCCTTCATTTCCTACGCAGAGATCTACGTTAATGCAGGCTTTTCACGGTGCCTTTCTTTGCCAAGACGGGGCTGGTGATGGCTTATTTACCTACTTACCTGTCCTTGAGCTATGTGGCTTTTATTTGAATAAATTAAACGGGCTGTTTCAAGTGATGCTTTTAGCCTCTTGAGTCTGGATCTAATTCTCAAAAGAGTTTTCGCTTAAAACCTGTTTTTCAAGTTTTCCACCAAGTATCGACAGTCTGCAGGATGCAGTTCTCTTAAAGGACCTCGGTGCCTATGGGTAAGAAAAAATATCATCCTATCTGGCTGCCTTGCCTGCTTTTAGATTTCCTATGTATTTATGGTAGTCTAAAAGTGGAACGAGGGCTTGCTAAAACAAGGCAACGTCTTTTTCTGTTAAGTTGCTTTGCTTGCTCGCTGTGTGTGACTATGATTTTCAGCTGCTGGGAGTTACTTTAAATCCACTGCTAGCAGATACGTTTAATTTTTTTAATGCTGTAATAGTACTTTTAATACTCCCGAGTGGATACTCACATTTGCTTTGCTTTGTGCGACCAATTCTCTCTTCCAGGATATTGGTGGTAAATACTTGAAAAACTCCTACAGTTAGGAAGTTTGATTTTAATATCTAAAGCAGAGGAAAATCTCAATTTCTGGTTTTGGTGAGGGGTGTGTGTGTGGGGGGGGGGTGTTTGTCATTTATTTTCCAGGATTTCAGCAGCAGCAAAAATTCAGGGGGCAAATGCTCATTCGTGTAATCTGACTTGTCTCTGAGGCAAGGAAACTTATGGTTCATCAGGAAAGCTGGTTGTTGTTATGGACATGGGGTGATTTTTTTTTCCCCTTATGTGCCTCAGAGAAGAAATTAAAAAAACCCAAACCATTGTGCAATAGAAAAATATTCACTAAAAATATATGCAAGAAGATGCCTTTTCTTTTTAATACACTGTAGAAAGTTTTAAAGATGTTGACCCAAGCACACTAAAGCATAACATATTAAATATGGCATGCTGCTATAGTGAACTGCTTTTTATCTGTAGTTTAGCGCTTGTTTTTTTCTCTGTGCTCCGCATTCTCACTGTATTCAAGCATATTGTGTTTTCACATATGCACATACATTTGGAGGGGGGCGAGAGGAAAGCATAAGGATGGTAGAGAGCAAAAAAACAGAGGTCCCTTTCATTGCTGGAGTTGCCATGGGTGCGATAGATGCCATCGGAGTCCTCAGCGATGCTCAGGACAGAAGTACAGAGAAATGTCCAAGTTCTGGTCCTGTTTTGGAAGTGCTGGCTCACTATTGACTGCCGTGAGTAGGTAGAGCTCATCGTACATCACTCTGGGCTCTCCAGCGACTGCAAAATGGTCCCTGACTAGAGATCTGCACGCTTCATCCCGAATAAATTCTGGATAGTTCTACTGCAGGCAAGAGGTTTATTCCAGATCTGGTCTGATGCACCTGAAATCAGAATTTAGACTTAAATAGAATGGTTATTATTAATATTATTATTATCACTGCTATTATCTCTATGTAAACAAAATACCACATACCATGACGAAACTGCTGCTTTTATCTCTCTTTGTAATGCCCCAAATCCTGTAATCTAATTGTTACACATCCTTGCTCAAAAGAAAGGCTCAAATATTAGCTTAAGGTTGTAATAGCAATTAGCACTGCAGAAGCTTAAGCTATCTGTGGAGATCACAGGGTTTGCTTACCACATATTTTATCACTAGGTTAGCTTGGGCGCCTTATCATCTGACACTGGAAATCCTGAATTCAGCTGATTTTTTAGGTGTCTGTCTGTCCTGAATGTTTGCACCTTATGTTTTATGCTCTGGTTGAATGTGCATTAAACAGAGAAGGGAATGAAAGGGATAAGGGAGGGGGGAAATGGGGAAAACGAAGTGTTCTGTGAGCGGAAGGGTCCTAAATAGTGACAAAACGTATTTGAAAGAGGAACGTCAGCGGGATCTGCTTAACTGATGGTAGGACCGAGCCAGAAGTGGGTTTTCATTCCGCGCTGTCGGACCACGGGTAATAATTCACCGCCGAACGCCGCGCCTGCCAGCTGGCCGCCGAGGTGAGCAGAGCAGCGCCGCCGCCACGTACAGCAGGGAAACTCCCGCTCCGGAGATTTGGAGAGTGGACGCTCTGACTTTGACACTGTGGCAAATTTACTGCATGCCTTTACGAAGAGCGTTTTAAATTGAACTTTTGAAATGTAATCCAATTTGTCTTCTGGTGCCTCTGTTTATTGGCTGCGGAGAGGGAAAAATAGGGCTCCTTCCATAGGTTGTTCTCTGCTCACGTCCTGTTTTTCTGCTTTTTCCTTAACCGGTCTCTGTCAGTAACCATCTGAAACAAGGTATAGGATGATGGGGAACTTTGCTTTTAACCGAAGTAGTTGTTCTTAGGCTCTGAAGATAAAAAAGAAGGAAAGTCCTCACTGGAGAAGCTCATTCCAAACCCGTCCTCCAGTACAGGAGGAGGAACAAAGATGCTCTGTCAGCAATTTAAATCACAAATCCCTGCCCCACAAAATCATACCGTCCATCCTTTCTTTGCTTCTCCGCTTCAATAACACGGTTTTCTCTTTGACCTCAGCCCTCGACACGTCTTCATTTCCATTTTTTGTCTACCCTCGTACGCACGTATTCCCTCTGCAAAGGTCTCCTCTCCTCCGTTGCTGGCTGGCCAGTTGCGTGGTGTGAAGATCCAAGAAGTCACTAACAGGTAGCCAAGGCGGCCAGTTTGCACGTGCTGACTGGCCAGCTGGCAGCCCAGAGCCAAGCAATTAGCTAACGAGCTTATACTGCCGCCTTTCACTCAAACGAGCTGTGCTTTGTCGTTCTCTCCCGCACCACTGGTTTTCATAAAGCATGTGGGATATTTATGTCTTTTAAGCTTTTGCCCCTCTAGAGAACGGGGTGAAATTAGCCACCAGGTTCAGAATATATTGCTGGGTGCAGGATTGACAGATGGGGAGCCAGATGGACAGACAGCTCTCTTATAAAAGCCTTATTTCCTTAGGAAAAGAGGCCGTCGGGTCTAAGCACTACTAGTGTGGGGTTATAGGATGGGGATTATGACCCTCATTAACAGATGTCATGTGTCAGGCACTTCTGCAGAGAGATGCAGAGGAAAAGGAAGTGAAGTACCTTATTTTGTTTTGCAGGTGTGACTTTAGGTCCTGTTCCGTCTTTGGTAGATTCACAGCAAACTGGGGTAGCTACTCCTTCAAAAGGGAAAGGGAAAAGAAAGCAGATTTGTCACCAGCTCCGTTACTCCTTTGTGTATTGTCATTTAAAGGCATTCATGTGGCTTTTCTTAATCCGACCCAATAGGCTCATGAAACTTTTTCTGATGGTTTTCTTTACCCAGCCCAATAGGATAAATTAAATAGCATATTAAGGCTGTAGTCTCTCATCCAGCAAATGGCTGAACCCACCCTCTGACCCAGTTGCACTCTGAAAATGGCTGGATCAGGCACGATCAAGCCTAACAGGCAACATAGCCTATATCTGGGGATTTCAAACAAGAAAAAAAGACCGTCTTAAAATCTGCTGTCTACCGAATCCTAAACCCACCACTTAAAGATCACTCTCTAAAGCTGTAGTCACTAAATGTGAAAATGCTACAGCAAAAGTTCAACCTCTGCGACCCCCCTCTGGGGTTTAGTAGTAGTGGTGTACAGTAGAGGTTCAGGTTTTGGACAGTTTGGTCCCCGTTAGACTCATGATTGAGAACCAGTCTATAGGCTCAAACACTTATTTTATTTAGCCTCTTAGATACAGATGGTAAATTTTGTAGCATCCCTCCTTAGTAGCATCCTCTGGCCCCTTGTGAGCTGGCGTGTGGGGTGAGGAAGCGAAAGGTGAAATGCCATAGCTGGGAGGATTGTCATGTGCAGAGTTGATATGAAAACAAAATCAAGCTCCAGTGGTTATCAGATTCCCCCAGGAAAGTGGGGGGAACCCTTGGTTGAGCCCAGTTTCCTGCTTGAAGAACTGTTGATCAGCAAGGGTGCTTTGAGTTGTCCTCCCTGCGGTGTTTATCTGAAGTCCGGATGCTTGTTTGTAGACGTTGACTGCGGTGTGGGGCAAACCTGACATGGAGAGAGTAAAAAGTTTCAGAAAGTAATGTCACTCGCTGCATTTTTGAAGGATTCAATTTTATTTAAGTTTGTAGGATGGCTATGAAAACATCTCATGCTCTTGATGCTATGCATAAAGTCATCACAGCTAAGGGTATCCAGTACGATAAAATAAGCGCAGATGCTGCTGGAGCATTTCAGAACATCTTTCACCCCACGTTTCCCACTAATCTGATGTGCCTTCAGTATCAAAAGCTTTGTAATCATTCTTCTTTCTTTTCTTCCACTGCAAAAGTTCCTCTTAAAAAAACATCAGGTCCAATCTTCAAAAATATTCACTGACTTCTGAGGGATGTTCTCATGTCTCTGACTTCGAAGTTAGTGTAGAAAATTTACTTATGTAGGATGCAATCCAAATAATCCTATTTTATCTGAAAGTATATAAAGGTCATATCAAAATTTCATAGGAGCTCCATCCTAGGAAAAAGAAGTTGCTTGCTTATGAAATTCTGTTATAAATGAATTTTGCATCTGGTCCTGCAAATGTACATCATGATTGTTTCTTTGTGACCCCTTGCAAAGAATAAAGGCGAGAGACGTGAGTAGAGATGTGCAGGATTAGATCCGCTGCTTTTTATATTATTTTTTTTCTATGGCATTTGAATGATAAAAGACCAATTTCTGCCCTTGCTTAACCTCCAGCAACCCCACTGATTTCCTTGTTCATTCCAAATTGTAATGAATGACTTTACACACTGGAGCCCTTTTATTCTCTCTCTTCCAGATTGAGTGTCTCAGCCCAGACAATGGGCTCCTGCCTCCAGGAGTGTACGACTGGGATAAAACCACTGACTTTAGCAGACGTGCTCCGTCGTGACTGAGAGCTGAAGCCGGTCTGTGATATACAAACTTTAATGGAGCGTAAGCCAGGGAAGAGCATGCAAGTAAGCACCATTTTTAACTCCTTAGCATAGTTTGTGTTTGTATCAGCCCTGACTCATGGTTTATATACATAGGGTATGTATTAAATATCGCTGCACTTGCACTACATGTATCTATTTGAGATAATTATGGCTATTGCAGTGCTGGTGGGACTTAGTGTCTTTAATGCATTTATCCTCACGACATCTGATAAAGTGAGGAAGTATTTTTATCTGTATATTATGTAGGGGAAACCTAAGCCTAGATCATTTTTTGCTACACCAGGGAACCGAACCTGGATTTTCCGAGCTGAAAGCGAGCACTCAGACTGTTGGTCTGCCTTGATATAAGCAGTACAAATAGGCACAGAGAATAGCGCTTCTTGTAAATTGGGGATACTGAACTACTTGGTCGTGATACAGCAGACATGATAAATTGCTTACTGTTAAATGAAGTGTTTGGGAATTGTCACGTAGCTACGGAGAGGCTACGCTATTATTAATGATGCACAAGGCATATATTTCAGCTTATTCTTCCATATCCATATTGACTCTGAAGTGCAAACAATAATACAAACTAGATTTTGCCAGTAAACTAACACAATTTATCTGGAGGACAGAGCAGAAAGCAGGAGCAGAGCCCGACGGCTCCGGGTTCGTGTGCGGTGGTGTGGCTGCTGATGGAGGTGGTCCAGGCAGGGGACCGAGGAAATGTTGATGCTCTTTACTTGTCTGGTGAGGATTCATTGAGACGGGCTCTTGGTTGAGCCCTAAAAGTTTAACAAGCGATGAAAATGTGTATCAGAGACAGTAATCGTACTCAAATCTGTTGTGCCATTACCGCAAGCTCACCTTTTCTCTGTAATCAAACAATAATGGACTTACTTTGACATTTCAGAGGTCAGTGGCTGGTTCAATGCATGGAAAGGAGATGCCTGAAGTGATGGTGTTGGGGAAGTGGGGGCTCTATTCTGCTGTCTCAGGGGTCATTCCCTTTAAAGGGGAAAGGAGGTGTCTCCAGTTCAGACTGTTCTTTTAGTAAGACCAGGGCTGTCTATGAGTGAAATAACTGGCTTTTCATTTCCCGAGAGCATCCAGCATGTGAATGGGACTATTCATATGAATTTTGCTATTGCACAAGCATAAATCTAGAGCGAGTCATTTAAAGTTAGTCGAGATAGCTGGCCTTATTGGAGAATAAGGAGATATTACACAGTTGTCTAAAACAGCAGATTTCATCAGAAAAAGTCTCCTTCACAATGAGATTATGGCTTGAATATGAGTGCTTTCCAAGTTTTATTTGATTTCAAATATTGTTTGATATGTTATAGTATTTCATTGCAATTTAACAGCAATTCCCATTCACATAGCTATTCTAAATAGGTTCTTATATGTACCTATTACCTTGGTAGCCAGGTTTCTATATCAAATCCTGAACATTTCATTATTATTAAAAGTATAAAAGTCATCTATTCCATCCATTTTGTACGGTGAGGTGAGCAAAATTGGATGTGAAGTCACAGTGCGGTAATAGGGTAATTATTGTTTGGAGGTTCTTCTAATATACTTATGGCCAGTTGTATTGAAGATGTATTATATTACATGTTCGTGGCCATTTTATCATGTACAGTGGATTAAGAAATATTCTATCCTAGCCTATGGATTAAAAAAAAAGCATGCTTTAAATTTTTAGAGAGGAAAATATGTCTGTGAAAAGGGGTAATTTGATCCTCTGGGCAATTTATACTCTTCTTGATATGATCTGCACCGTCTTGATGAAGGTCTTCTTCCTCCTTCATAAGACATCAGTGGAATTTCCGGAGACAAAAGAGTCCTCGTTCCACTTCATTAGGATGAATGAACTAGTATCTCATTTGAAGTTGGCCACATATGGTATATGCAGCATGTTTACACAATACCAGAGCACGCACTTGAAGAACAAGTGTCTTCCATGAAAGCGGCCTCCTGAAACGCTTTCCATAGTTTTTTTTTTTTAAAANCACTTACAGAGTTGAAATATAAATAATTCATAGGGAAAAAGAAAATAATAGGCGCAGGAAAGGGAGAATAGAGACCTATACACTTACAGGACCTTCCATCTAATTGCCTATAAATAATTGTCTTGTACATATTACCCACAACAGCTCATGGTCCCTGACAGTGCAGTGAACCTGGACGTCAGCTGCAGAGCTCAGCTGCTGTTTGTAAATGGTCTTAACTGTGATCTTGATTTTTCTGTGCTTACTGTATATAGTTTTGTTTTATTGGCACTGTACTGTAAGCATATTCTGCACTATGCAAATATAAGAGCTGAGAAGCATATGGGCCGAATCCTGCAACACTCACTCAGGCAAATGTCCAATTCACTTGATGGGAACTTTTCCTGAGTAAGCAGTAGGAGCAGAGTCTCAGCTCCATCGAATGCCTCCTCCGATTTCCCAGGTATGACAACAGACACTGGTACTTTGCAAACAAGGGAAGGAAGGGTGTATGACCCGGTACTGTGGGAGATGCTCAGTTCTGTCCTCCTGTAGCCCTGGGATCCACTGAGATGTTACAAAAGACACAGTGAAGATAGAATGACGCTCTCCAGCCTTTAGCATCCTGCCAGAAATCAGCTAATAAAAGGGAAGAACCTTACAAGTGATAACACTTCTCCATATGCACTTTGGAGTCCACCTCATGGTGGAGTCCGCCTCTCAGCAGTGGAGACATCCCTCTGAGTCAATGCAGACTGACTTAAGCTGCAGCCATCCTTCAAATAAGGAGGAAGAGGAGGGAAATCTTGCACTTTATAAAGAGCCCCTGTGATTTCTGCTCCATCACCCTGCTCAAGAGCTTTGGCAGAGAGTCATAACATAACTCAGAGTGGGAACTTCAGGATTCACCTCTGCACCTAGCTCTGGCTCAACCCTGCCATCCGTCATACAGGAACGAGGTTTCAACCCTCAAATGTGCAGGTGGCTAAAAGCTCTGTCCCATATCCTGATCTCTTTACTACATGGTCCATTCTGGCATGACGAGGAACATGTGGCGGACTTCAGGTCCAAGTCCTACAAAAGCTCACACATAGGCTTAACTTCTTATTTAACTCCAGGTTTGTCTACACTGCCCATGACAGCCTGAGATATGTCGGAGAAGCTGGATTTCTTCGATCTAGCTACCATGGGAACCAGTGCACCAATGATGCCTTAGTACAGACTTCAGCAGGAACCCAACGGGGACCCTGGTTACACACCTGGGGCTGCTAAAGTGCTCTGAAGACCAGGGCTGTGTGTTTTCAGTGCTAATGTCATCCCTAATAGCTAGACTAACGTTACCAGTGGTACCCGTATCTTCCTTTGTCCTGCAGCCATATCCTTTCAGCAGCACCCGATTGGAAACTTAAGCTGCAGCCCTTACTCACGTGCCTCATCCTCATCCTCATGCGCCTTTAAAGCAAAAATGATTAATTCAAATAGAGGCTTAAAGGTCAAACCCTCCAGACCTGGTTTTGCAAACCCTTTTGCACATGGCTTTTCCCCTTGTTTAAAAAAAAAAAAAAAAAAGAAAAAAGCTATTCTCATCAGGAAATGTTGGCAAAAAGGGTTTAATTACAGAAATCATTTTGCTCCCTATGGAGAAAGCATGAAGAATGGCATATTTCCACATTTGAATTGCACATTCATCAAGAAAAGAGTGATTTCCCCTTAAGAATGTTCTGGAGGAGTAGAAAAGAGCATTGAACCCTGGGGTGTGTATTATTTTATAGTCTCTGAAAGGCAAATGGTTTCACTTCCATTGATTAAAATATATGAGTTTTTCCCTCTGGATTACTCTCCTGGAAGTAGGAAGAAAAAAATATAAAAATCTTTAGCGGTGGCTGTCAACTAGCACGGCACCTCTTGGCAAAGGGCTCACCTAACCAACCCAAGACACTTCTGCTGCTGAACTTCTTCAGCAAGAAACCTTTGACCACAGCAGATGTTGCTGCTTTTTTTTTTTTTTTTCTTGATGAATGGCGACTTGAGGATAGGTGTTTCCATTGTTTTGTTGGAGCAAATGTCAATACGGAAACGCAACCCGACATCGGGACTATTAAGTGCTAATTTGAGCAGCAGCTCCAGGACTTGCTCCCCTTGTCTCCTGGCACACGAGGTCTAATAGGCTCATGCGTTCGTCTTTTCAATCGCCTTCTTGTTCCACAGATGTAGCTTCTTTACAAAATCTGCAAAAACGCTGTTTGGAAGAGAGTTTGACTTAATAGTCTCTGTTCGCAAAGAGCCTTTCAGCTGTGCAAAGCTACTGCGGCGCAGGACACCCGGCGCAATATGGCAGGCTGGGGAACATTGACATTTTGAAATGTATGTCTTCATAAAACGCGCTCCAAATTGGTATGCGGCACACTTCTGCAACCACAGTAATTCCCTGTGAATTGAAGCAGGGGGATTTTCCTAAGCAAAGTCGTTTTTTCCCATTAAATTACTATTGTTCTTGTTTTCTTTTTTTTTTTTTTTCTTATTCCAAGAGCATCATTGTCTAGTTCAGTTAACAGGGAAAGGCCAATTACAGAAACAGTGACGATCTGTTCAACGTGGATTTACCAACCAGAATTCAGACAAACACTATTCTACTCCGCACTCGTGTTTACTAGTTTTCTTTTAATAATGTTGCCAGAGTTTAAAAAAGAAATAAATAACTGGCCGGAGTGAACAGGCGGCTCAAATGGAAGAATTTCAAAACTGCAGGAAAGTACCGCAAACAAGTAAGAGCACTAAGAACAAGAAAAAGCAAAAGTTACGTGCAATTGGAAGTGAAGATGTTCCATTTCCTTTCTAAAATCAAATGCAAACTGCTCATGTGACTGATTTAGTATTGAACAAGAGAGGGAAAATTGCCTCTTGGCATTTAAATGGAAATGTTTCTTGTTCAGAAATTTTGGAAGCTTGCATACTGTATGATTTTAGAAAGGCTTATACAATTACCATTGAATTTGGATGTGGTCTTTTCCTAACAATATATATATTTCTTAATTAAACTTTGCCCTTCCAGAGGCCTAAATTACCTTTGTCTAGAGTCTGGGTTCCTGATGCGGAATATATTCCAGGGGCAATGAGGCCAATACAAATGTATTTCATTTTTAATATGTATGGCTGAAAAAAACCCCAGTGAACAGCAGCAGGTATTTTGCAAAGCAGACCTTTACGTTGAGAACTCCGCCGTTTAAGATTACGTTCTGATTTGCTGTGTGCCTTTTTACCCTGATTCCTGGGTTTGGAATAAAAGACGATCTTACCTCTCGCTTTCCACAAAAGCTGGAAGTTTTAGGACAAGGGAAAAAAAAAAAGGCAGAACGTAGCAGACTTGCACCCGGCTGATTTAAAGGTGTGCCATGAGGAGGACAATTCTCACGTAGCTCAAAGCACTGCATGAAGTACTGCAGTCCATTATGTTCAGCGCTCTTCTTACACTGCAGTTTTAGGGCCTAATCCAGTATCGCTCCAAGATTTGTGATGCCAACGTAAGCCACGTAGAGGCTGCTGCTGAAAAGTTTTGGAAGAGTACGTTTTGAGGAGGGACTTGAAACAGAAAAGTGGGATTATCTGGTGAATGGGAAAAGGATAGGCTGAGTGTAAACGGCAACAGGCGATGAATCCTGGCAGGGATACCGTATCAGGGACTTGCCCAAGGTCAGGCAGGGAAGCAGTGGCAGGGCCTCACTCTTAGCAACACCACAACCCTTTCTCCCTTCAGACCGTGTTGAATAGCAGCTTTAAATAGCCCTAATTTCCTGTCATTACAGTTTAAAAACAAAACACCCCCTCTCAAAATATTTAAAAGGCAGAAACTGGTGGCATTGATATTCCTCTCAAAGAAGAAGTAACCTGAAATTATGCAACTGAAATCTTGCAAGCCTTCTTCCTGAGAATTTGATTTTAATTATTAAACATCACAATGATGTAATAACAATAATGATGGTGATGATGATGATGAAATCTCCTCACACCACTGTGGACGATGGTCCCTCACCCCAAAAGCAAGACATTATGCAAGTTGACTAACTAGGGGCAGGGAAGGAACAGAGGTTTCCCCCTCCTCATCACATGTGCTGAAGCTGGAGCCTATCTGACCCCTGGAAGAGAGAGAGAGGCTCACCAGGCCCAGGACACAAAGGCACCACCCAAGGCAGCTCTCCATCCCATCCTCATCCCGATCCTCATCTCGTTCACATGCTGAAACCAATGCCCATCCCATCTCATCCCCATGCCTATGATCAACCCATGCCCAAGACCAACCCATGCCTACCACGTGCCCAAGCACATCCTCTCCCCTCCCTATTACCTTTTAATGCTTATGTCCACACCCAGACCATCTCATTACCATGCCCATACTTATGTCCATGCCCATGCCCATGCCATGCCCATGCCTATATGTCCTCCCCTATCCCATGCCTACCTATGCCACACCCACACCATGCCCATGCCCATGTCTATGTTCACCCCTGCCCCATGCCTATGCCATAATTATGGCATGCCCATGCCTATGTCCACCTCTGGCCCATGCCTATGCTATGACTATGTCATGCCCATGCCTATGTCCCCCCCTTGCCACATAACTATGCCATGCTCATGTACCTGCCTGTATCCATGCCCATGCCCAGCTCCACCCCATGTCCATGCCATGCCCATGACTATGTGTTCCCCCGATGTCCATGCCATGCCCATGCCTCTGTGTTCCCCCCCCATGCCTATGCCATGCCTACGCCATGTCCATATCCATGCCCATGCCATGCCCATATCTATGCCCATACCCATGCCCATACCCAGACCCTCCCCAGGTCCATGCCATGCCCATATCTATGTCCCCCCCTGCCCCATGCCTATACCTTGCCAGAGGCATGCCCATGCCCATGCCCATGCCCATGTCTGTGTCCACCCCTGCCCCACGCCTATGCCATAACTATGACATTCCCATGCCTATGTCCCCCGCTGTGCCATGCCCATGCCATGTCCATGCCCATATCCATGCCAATGCCCATACGCAGCTCCTCCCCATACCCATGCCCATGTCTATGTCCCGCCCTGCCCCATGCCTATGCCATGACTATGGCATGCCCATGCCCATGTCCACCTCTAGCCTGTGCCTATGCTATTGCCATGCCCATGCCTATGTGCCCCCCTTGCCACATGACTATGCCATGCTCATGTACCTGCTCTTATCCATGACCGTGCCCAGCTCCACCCCATGTCCATGCCATGCTCATGACTACTTGTTTCCCCCATGTCCATGCCATGCCCATGCCTCTGTGTTCCCCCCATGCCTATGCCATGCCTAGGCCATGTCCATATCCATGCCCATACCCATGCCCATACCCAGCCCCTCCCCAGGTCCATGCGATGCCCATGCCTATGCCCCCCACCCAATGCCTATGTCATGCCCATGTCCATGCCCATATCCATGCCAATGCCCATACCCAACTCCTCCCCATATCCATGCCCATGCCTATGTCTATACCCCCATGCCCATGCCATGACTATGCCATGCCCATATCCATGCCCATGCCCATGTCTATGTCCCCCCTCTGCCCCATGCCTCCGCTGTGCCTATGCCCATACCCAGGTCCTCCCCAGCTCCATGCCACACCCATGTCTATCTCCATCCCTGCCCCATGCCTGTGCCATGACTATGGCATGCCCATACCTATGTCCCCTGCTGTGCCATGCCTATACCAGGTCCATGTCCGTGCCCATATCCATGCCAATGCCCATACCCAACTCCTCCCCATATCCACGCCCATGCCTATGTCTATGCCCCCCATGCCCATGCCATGACTATGCCATGCCCATATGCATGCCCATGCCCATGTCCATGCCCATGCCTATGTCCCCCCTCTGCCCCATGCCTATGCTGTGCCTATGCCCATACCCAGCTCCTCCCCAGTTCTATGCCACACCCATGTCTATCTCCATCCCTGCCCCATGCCTGTGCCATGACTATGGCATGCCCATACCTATGTCCCCTGCTGTGCCATGCCTATACCAGGTCCATGTCCGTGCCCATATCCATGCCAATGCCCATACCCAACTCCTCCCCATATCCACGCCCATGCCTATGTCCCCCCGCCCCATGCCTATGCCATGCCCATATCCAGGGCCATGCCCATGTCTATGACTCCCCCTGCCCCATGCCTGTGCCATGACTATGGCATGCCCATACCTATGTCCCCTGCTGTGCCATGCCTATACCAGGTCCATGTCCGTGCCCATATCCATGCCAATGCCCATACCCAACTCCTCCCCATATCCACGCCCATGCCTATGTCCCCCCGCCCCATGCCTATGCCATGCCCATATCCAGGGCCATGCCCATGTCTATGACTCCCCCTGCCCCATGCCTGTGCCATGACTATGGCATGCCCATACCTATGTCCCCTGCTGTGCCATGCCTATACCAGGTCCATGTCCGTGCCCATATCCATGCCAATGCCCATACCCAACTCCTCCCCATATCCACGCCCATGCCTATGTCCCCCCGCCCCATGCCTATGCCATGCCCATATCCAGGGCCATGCCCATGTCTATGACTCCCCCTGCCCCATGCTTATGCCATGCCCATGCCCATGCCCATATGCATGCCCATGCCTATGTCCACCCCTGCCCCATGCCTATTCCATGACTATGGCATGCCCATGTCCATTCACATGTCTGTGTCCACCCCTGCCCCATGCCTGTGCCATTCCCTTTCCATGTCCATGCCCATGCCCGTGTCCACCCCTGCCCCATGCCTGTGCCATTCCCTTACCATGTCCATGCCCATGCCCATATCCATGCCATGCCCATCCCTATGTCCCCCCATGCCTATGCTATGACTATGGCATGCCCACGTCCATGCCCATATCCATGCCCATGTCTATGACTCCTCCTGCCCCATGCCCACATCCATGCCCATGCCCACATCCATGCCCATGCCTATGTCCACCCCTGCCCCATGCCTATTTCATGACTATGGCGTGCCCATGTCCATGCCCATGTCCATGCCTATGTCCCCCC
>VUYV01000227.1:454871-564973 GCA_008711295.1 Anarhynchus alexandrinus | reverse complement strand
TCTCTGAAAAGTGCATTTGCGCGATCGCCTCCCTCCAGTTTTCCCTTCCCCCCCCCTTCCCTCTTCCCACCGAGCAGACGGGCAGACGGGTTGGGGCTGGGGAGAAGCTCCCTGAATCCCTGGGTTTTGCCTCCCCACCATCCCTCCCTCTGCCCAGCTTGCCTTATTTATTTTTTTTTTCCCCTCTTCCCTTCGCATCCCAGCCCTGCTGCTCCCTTCCGCGCACAGTTTGCAGCAATTCAGCAGGAGGCGAAAGATGCTGCTGGAGGCTCCGGGCTGGGGCGGTGGGGACCAGGCACCCTCAGCCTGGCAAGACCTTACTCCGGGCTGGGTTTGGGGTGGCTTTTCCCATCCAACATCCTCCCCAAAAACCCTTCCCTGTGCACCCAGAGCGGTGCGGNGGGGGGGGGGGGGAGGAGAAGAAAAGGAAGAAAAAAAGCAGTGCCTTGGTATTTCTGAGCTGCACAAAGCTCCTTTGGCTCTGTCTGAACCCCGTGTCCTGCTGCAGGGTGGTGCGTGGTGTGTGTGTATGTGTGTGTGTGTATGTTTACATTTGGATCTGTGCTAGAGTCAGGGATGGGAAAGAGGGGGGGGTGGTTCTCCCATTTTCCACGGGAGGGTGGCTTCGCCTCCCAACAAAAATAAGAAGAAAACCGCGCTTGATTGCAACTTGAGTGACAATTGGGTTTCTTAGGCATTAAATGTTAAAGCCCTGCTTCCAGCCATGCCCTGCCAGTACTAAAAGCTCCCCCAAATAGTGGGGCGTTTGAGACAAGATGCTGGAGAGCCTGGGAGAAATGCGGGGGTTCAGACTCGTGCTCACGTTCTCAGCAATTTGCATTTTTGAAATACAAATTTTGGCTGTTGAACATGCTACCAAAGGGCATTCATTTCTTGGTAGTTGTTTTGATTAAAAATATATGTATTTTCTTGGTCTACAGTATCTGGGATATTTTACTTTGAAAGAAGTAGTAGTTAAGGCATGCCACACCATTAAAAAATAATAATTAAAAAAAACTTAAAGTATTCATGAGGCAATATGTATTTACTCTTTCTTACCATGCCCATGCTTAGAAATTTGCAGTGGTTACAACCATGTAAGCACATGATTTGAAAAAAAAAAAAAAGTATTTATGCCACAGTCTTCCTTGTCTTATGGGATACACAGTCTGAAATACCTTTTTCATACAGTCAAAACAGAGCTGGCTAAATACTTATTGACTAGACAGAATAGACCTTTCTGCGTCTTGAATGCATTTGCTTATGGCTCTTCCAAGAAAGTTCAATTCTTTATGATTTAAAAAAAAACAACAAACAACCAAACACCCAAACCCTGAATCAAACTATAAAATATTCTCTCCACCTTCACCCCATCTTCCTTCTTAACTTTTTGCAGTGAAGTGTCATCATGAATTTACAGCTGCGTTTTTTTTTTTTTTTTTTTTTAAAAAAATCCCATGGGAAGGGAGGGAAATAAAATGAGAGCAAAGCTTTGAAGCTGGAAGTTTTCTATGTGGAGGGTTTTTTTTGTTGTTGTTTGTTTTTTGTTTTTTTTTTTTTTAATAGGTAAACTTCTCTTGGAGCCTGGCAAGTTGTTAGCGTGCTGCTCCCTGCTCTGGGGCGCAGGAGTTGGGCACAGGGGAACTTGGCAGCTCCCAGCCTATCCCAACCCGATTTCTTTCTGCTTCGCTGACCCTAATAAAATTGCTTAGTAGTAGGGTGGCCCCTCCCCTCCTATGGAAAGTGCTCTGCTCCCAACATGTGCGCCATATGTGCCTGCAATACCCAAGGTTTACCATTTACGCCTATGCCACCCCGGTACCCGCCATGTGCCACCCGCACGCCGGGTCCGGCCAGGGCAGAGTATCGGTCGTCGGAAACCCCAACGTCTCCCTGGTTTGCCGGGGGATGGGGGGGGGAGGCTGGGGCTGCGCCAGCGATTTGTATTTAATTTATTTCATTGGCCTCTTCAGAGCCAGGCGCCTCCCACTTAGTGTCTCAGCCTGTAGCACTTTTATAGGGTGGAAAAAACAAGGAGAGAGTGCGTGTGTGTGTATATATATATATATATTTTTAGTAGGGGGTGTGTGGTGTGGTGGGGGGGCATAAAGGTAGGAAGGCACATCTCCGTTGCGCTGTTTTGCAGTGAGAAAAGCCCTCAAAGCAGCTCCCTTTGGTGACAAGGCTGTAGGAATTTGCTGGTTCGTGGCCATTGCGAGCTGCCCTTCCCTGTTAAATTCCCAGCTCCCAGCCCCACGCCACGCCACCGGATCGGTCCTTGCTGGTGCGGGCTGTTTCGTGGCCCCGAGGATTCCTTTACGCCATGATCCTTTAAGAATGTGACTGCCAAGCCAGCGCAGGGGCAAGGAAAATTAGGGTCTGTGCTGGTTTCCAGCAGGTTTGGGGACGGGGAGGGGAGCGGGAGGTCGCGGTGTGTGGTCAGGCGTTTCCCAGGCACGGGAAAACGTTAAGGACCACTGCTCTGCACCGGACCACCCTGGGAAGGGGGTCTGCACCCACAGCTGGGGCAGGGAAAGGAGAGGAGGTGCCTTTGCAGACAACCTGTTTCAGTTCTGCCCCCCCCCCCCAAAAAAAAATATCCCCAGAATTGGGAATTACTTGCCAGTGCACTGAGATGTTTTATATTTCTGCAGGGACTCCCGCCTCTGTGCCTCACCCTCCCTGCCCGAGCCTCTGCGCCTGCATGCGTGCGCATCTTTACAAGGGGAGATTTTCGGTTTCTCTGTCATTTATTTATATGATCTGCAGAAAAATCTGAGGGGAAAAAAAAAAATATCATGTTTTGGTGGAGAAAGAGGGTCTTTGGCGTGGGAAGAGGTTCTCCGGCTGGTCTTTGGCAGGGGAAAGGGGGGAAAAAGGCAAAAGGAGGTGCACAAGTTAACTTCATAGTTTCCTTTTTTTATTAGCAAGCGGTCCTGGTTTAGGAAGGCTTTTCTGGGGAGAATTCTCTGATTTTAAAGCATGGGTGAAAAATCATTGACGGAAGGGAGTAAAACTGCTCATCTGGTTTTGGTTGGGGTCGGAGGGGAGATATCCCTCCCCCCCCACCCAATGATTTATTTTACTACATGGATGGAAAAAGGGAGACATCGCTCTGGTTTTGGTGGGTCTGGGGGAGGAGTGAGATTTGCACAGAGAAGACTGTGGGGTTTTGAAGTCCTTGTTGCTTAATTATTTTCCTTGACTCATTCAAATTAGATGCTTTCCTTTTGTTTTGGTGAGCAGATAGTACACTGGCAAGAGAAAATGTTGTTCTCTTTTGTTTTACAAAGTGAGGAATTTTTTCGCTTTTATTTTATTTGATTGGTTTCCTGGAGTGCATAATAACTAAAATGTTATTTCATTCCCTCTACAACATGTACACTATTCCAATTAAGAGCTCGCTCTGATTATTTTTAACCTGGTAGTTTACCATTTCTCCTCTCGGGAGAATAAAATGTCGAGTTCTTGCACTTTAAAATAGCCGGGATGCTTAAGCAAAACTACCTTTTCCCTGGGAAAGTCATTTCCAGTTCTGTTCGAGTTCCCGCTTCACTGGTTCATTTTCTGACAGAATCACATCCTTGCAAGGAGCAGAACTGCGATCTTACGTAACTTGATGTTTCCAGATCAAAAGTTACAAATATTGCAGTAATAGCACGAGGAGAGAGATTTGGCAGGAGGAACGTTGCATGACATATGTGACTTCTTATTAGGGCTTCAAATCAAGGCGGTTTTAAAAATTTATGGGGGGAAAAAGAAGAATTAAAGAAGATAAATAAACAAAACCTCACTCGTTTGATATCTTCTTCAGCATCACTTTCTCTTTTTGTTTTATCTCTGTAGACACTTGAGACTATCTTATCTTTTTAAAGCAAACTCTTCTGTGTTTAAGAAACGTGCAATCGTAATACCAAAAAGTGAAGCGGCTTGAAACTCTCTCTCTCTCTCAGATTTAATTCAAAGAGATGAAACTCGGTAAATCAATGTCAATTCAGATTTAAAGACTGGCTGTTACCTGCCCCGTTACGAGGTCTATCAGCATAGCTTATTGTAACTAAAAGCTAAAATATTCTCTTTCTGCTTTGAACTGACAGATTGGCATTGCCGGGCACTTTGACGGAGTAACACGTACCACTTGCCAGTGAATTGGGTATTCGTGGATCCCTGACCAGTATGTTTCAGAGGAAAAGTCTTGTAATGAAATATTTTGAAAAATATAAATATACCTATATTTCCTCTTTGCTGTAGATTAAAAGGAAAAAGAATCATGGAGAAATTTTGTATCTTAACTATATCAGTATAGCTGGAGGAGTGGTGCTGTACTGTGGCTATCGGACTTATATTTCTACTTAGAAATAAACATATGATTTGCATTCCTCTGTGCCATTTCACCGTCGCTGTGCTGATAGTTAAATGATTGTCCTAGAAATATGTATATTTTTTGCCAGCTGTCCTGAATCGCCCTTTCTGGAGCATCTTTGAAGGCAGAGGTGAAATCTGAATAAGAGGGCACATTTGCTTGGCTATGTGGAGTGACAAACACTTCTTAGAGAAAGTTCAGGTTTCTTGGGAAGTTGGAGCCTTACTCACCAAAAGCCTTATGCCTTTCTACCAAATTGTTGGGAACGAAGCTGTTTGTGCTGTAGGGGGCTTCAAACTTCATCGCATATTGCCCTGCTGGGTATCAGCAGAGGTGATCTTTTGAATGTAAAGATGTCCGTGAAAGCAGCAGGCACGGAAATCTGTGTTCTTCCAGTGTGTTGGCAGCCAGGAGGAGGAAAATGCGCTATGAAATGGAATCGGGCTGGCAGTTAAGTTTCCTATTCCAAGTAAGACTTGCTTTCTAGGATGCGACACATCTTTATTTTTTTTAAAAGGGGGAGGAAAGAGAAAAAGAGGAGATGCTGATGGTAGATCTAGGTGGAGGAGCTTGCTCAATCGCATTTATCAGTCCATTTAAATGGGGATGATCCAATTAGATATCACTGATATCTCCTCGGGCTTTAGTGAAATAGTATTTGCCACAGTCTAGGAAAACCTCCGCAGTCCAGAATCCTCTTTCGTGGCTGTAACTACCGCTAAGGCACCGGTGGCAGACGTGCTACCCAGGCGGCAATAGCGAACGTGAAAGCAGGAGATGTCTCGCTGCCCATTGATTTAGGTTTTAGGTGATTATTCAGTGCAGTTTTCTCTTTAAACACTGAGTAGAAGCTGTATCGCTTGCCTGCTCCTGTGTTTGCACACACTGAGTCTTCAAAGTATTCTGGAGGTTGATCAGTTAAACAATCAAAAGTCAGAAAACAGAAGGATTAAATCTTATTTCACTCTGTTAATTCAACCCTGTGTTATGCATGCAATAAGGGCTCACAGGCTTTGCCTTCTCCCCCTCAAACTCCAATAAGTGCACTGAAAATCTTAAGACTGCTTAAAACTTTCAGCCTACGGCTGTGCCTTCTGGGGAATATTGGTTCCATGCATAAAATCAGTCTTGGTCTTCTCTTCCATGCTGTGTGGAGGGAAAGGAAAGCCAGGAGGCAATTCCTGAGCAGGACCGTCTTCAAGTACTGCCTGACCACATGAAAGCAAAGTCCTGGAGGCCACCAAGTCCTAAAAATATCTCATCCACTGGGTCCCCTGGACTTAAATCACCCAATCTTATAAATTAATTGAACTTCTAAATTTGATAATGGAAATTCTTCAGTGTTCTTCCAATTCCTTCTGAACTGCCTCTGTGTCTTTGGATGCTGGAAACCATTCTGTCCTCACCTATGTCATGTAATGAATAGGAAGGGAGAGTTTGGTTAGTCAAAAAGCCTTTAGAAGTAACTGCCAGAAGTAGCTGGAAAAACTGATGGAGCGTGAGAGACGCCGGAATTTGCTTCCTGCTTGTTGATGCACACGGTATTGGCGGGTCGGGCTTGGTGCCGCACAGATCCCGTCAGCCGGGAGCGAGCAAATGCTGCTATTTCTAGAAAATTGCCCTCTGTGCGGCTGGGTTTTAAGGTGTGATCAGCTTTTTGGCGTTGGCACAGATTTTTGTGCTAGAAAGCAGAGAACAATCTCAAGAGCCGATCTCACGATGCGTTCCTGCAGACAGAGCCGTGGTCGGGGTTTACTTACGGTGCTAAAGCAAAGCAAAGTTCACACGGCCTTTAATTGCTGTTGTGGGCGTTTGACACGTAAGCAGATCGGCCTCCGAGCTATCAAGATGATCATCCAGAGGTTGCAACACACTTAGCTCTGACACCGTTACGAAATGTTGGGTTGAAATGACTTGCCCAACGTTGCCCGAAGTCTTGGGGTATCGTTTGGCTGCCTTGAGCTGAAACACATCCGTCCTCGTTACTCCATCCTCTGCTTAGTCACTACCAACCTTCCAGCTCTGCAACCGGTGAGAAAGGGATCGTAAACCTCATCTTCTGCTCCCCACTCTCACTGTTTCATCTCGAGGCTGGCTGGGATAAAACACGGTCTTGTCAATAATGACTGCATCCTAACGAAGGCAGACAAGGCACTTGATTAAAGCAACTTTCACTGTGTTTTGTCTTAAATTCTGCGTCTCCATTATATACTTTTAAATCTTATTATTGTTCTGTTAGTCTAGTTTTGTTGGATTTTTTTAGTTAAGTCTTGCAAAAACTAGTAGCTTTGTCACGTTGCATCATTTTGGTATTTGTACACGTCAACGGCTTAAATGAACTTGGTTAATCATTGCTTGGTTTCACAGAGTACTCCGCTTCCCTAAGAGATCCCTCCCAGTCCCTCCCGCTTAATCTAGTCCTCACCTCATCTTCTGTCTTTTCCAGCTCTGGTCTGCAATCCCATTTTCACCCCTCTAATCCCCGCTCCGCAGGTCTCTCACCCCAACTTCACTCAGCTCCTGCTGGCTGGGGATCATGCCGAGCACCGGAGAGCATCTCTGAAAGTCCTGATAGTTGGATGCCAACCTGGCATGTTCCACAGCACAAAGCATCTTGTTCAGTCCCACACAGGTAGAAATTTAAGTGGTGGAAGCTGGCAAACACGTAAAAACGCACCCAGGAGCATGTAGCAACCGTGTTTTTATCAAAGATGTCTAAATTTGGCTAAATTCACACAGATTCACACAAAATTCATTTAAAGAAAGGCAAATTTCAAGTCCTTCCTCTGAAGTCCTGGAGATCCCAGAGGAGGTTTTAGAAAGAAAGCTAAAGGCGTTTTGTTTTTTGTCTTTTTTTTTTTTTTAACATGGGTAAAACAACATATTTTCCCCTAGCCTTGTTCTCAGAATCTGCTGAACTGTTTTGACTGAAATTTTCCAAAAAACTTCAGCCCGAGGCAGACAGCTGGCATGGAAATTTTCAGCCCAAACAATTTGCTTAGTATAGTTATGAGAAACTGCGAATGCTGTTTTATTATTAAAGCTGCCTCGCTCTTCCCATAATTGACAGCACTACCAACTTTGCCTTTCCCTAATAAACAGACAACTTGAGATTTTGTTACAAACTAATTTTGTGTTTGTGTGTTCCGTAGATATTTTTGTATATTGGAAATTTATTATAAAACTGACACATGCATTTCAGCATATGTTAGCAGATGATGAAATCTCAAGCTTCCTGGAAACCAAAGTGAATACAATTAATGAGAATCCCACAAAGCCGCATCAAAGCGATACAACATTGCAGGATTTGTAGAATGGGATTAAAACCAAAGAAATCTCAGGAGAGGCTGCATTGACAGAGCAAGCACACAAATCCCCCTGTATCCCACCTTTGCGCTCATGGTCCTTCTGACAGAAGAATTCTGGTTTAATACAACAAGATTTTCTTGTAACAGTGACTGTTGTTGCAAATCACAGCCAAAAAAAAAACCAAGGGAAAAAAAGAAGGAAACCCTCAAAAGTGAAAGAGCAGATAATTGTATTTTTTGTGTGATCAGCTTTTTTCTTATCATCATCACGGGTGACTGCTGAGGCTGTAGTTTCACATCAGAGCCAACCTCAGGACCCATTGCCACGGAAGGAGAGGACTCCTGCTCTCCCCCTCTCCTCCCCTCCCAGTGTCCTCTCTCCCCAGCTCCTGTCCTTCCACTCCTTCAGAATATTTCTGATAATTTAATTCATCAACCCGGGAGAAAACTAGCGCTGTTCTTTCTAGGGGTTTGTTGTTGTTGATTTTTTTTTAATGCTGAGTTAGTGGTTTACAATGAGCCAATGTGGTGGGAGCACGTGGTGAGGAGAAGGGAGAAAGAGGGTACAAACAGCTCTTTGGAGGTGATGAGCTTTTAGGTTAGTCTCATGATCCAGGATTATTCCTGTGTTGCCAACTGTTTACAGCAGTTGTATGTGCTCATATGAAGCCTAATTTTATTCATATTAAAATACAGGCTGCACTTTTTCATTATACTCTTCTGTCTTCAGGACAGTCTTTTGGACCGTCCTGCTCAGTAGGCACTGAAGCATTTGTCCTCTAACAGTTTGCTGGATCCTTTTTGAACCCAGTGTATAGTTGTGATGGCCACAACCAAAAGTTTCAAAATTTAAAATCATGCGATGAGTGAAAAAGTCTTCCTTTTGCTCTGCTTTAAACTCATGATTTGGTAATTTCATTAGGTGACTCCTACTTTGTGGGTTAGAGGCATCCTGATTTAAGAGAGGTCTGTTCCTCCCACTTTTTGTTGTCCTTTTCCAAGCTGAAAATCCCTACTCTACTTCATCTCTCCTGCAAAAGTCTTTCTATATTCCCGATAATCTTTGCATCCCCTTTCTCTGTCTTTGTTAATTCTACTATGTATTTTAGAGATGGGATGACCAAAAATGCATGTGGCTTTAAGATAGGAATGCATCTTTAGCTTGTACAGCATCATCCTGTTATATTTTTCTCCTGTTGTTGTCTATTTTTTTTTTCCTAACATATCCCAAGATTTTCCCTGCGTGTTTGACTGGCGTGAGCAGAGAGCCAGTGTTTGTGGAGGGCATCCCATGGCGATTCCGCATCCACCTTCCTGTGTGGTATCAGTTAATTTAGAGCCCACATTGTGTACTTATTGTTAGAATTGGTTTTCCCTTTATGCATTACTTTGCTTTTATTGATACTGAATTTCATCTGATGTTTTTATCGCCCAGCTAGTTACTGAGCACTGTGAGAGTAGGTTGTGGTGTAATGATCGGAGGCTTTGGGAGAGAATCAGAAAGCCCAGCAATGAAAAAGGCTCTCGTTTCGACTTTTATTCTTGCCCTGGGGATAATCTGAACAAAAATATGACCGACAAAATACACTTAATATCAAGTAAAAACAACCAGCCTGCCTGTCTCGTGACATCTGACTGTGAAGTTGTCTGTGGCTCAAATGTTTTTGCTTCTCGACAGCATCTAACCCAGTCTTTTTTCTTAGGCTTTTTTCTTGGGAGCATTTGCTCTTCCCTCAAACAGCAAATTACGCCCTTTGCTTCATCCACGCTGGAGCACCTGAGTCCTGAACCAAGGGACAACTTAATGACCATCTTCTCACAGCCTGACGTGTTTCCCCTGCATCTCCATCTCCTCAGTTTCTCTCCTTCCTATCCTAAAATCCATGTTGTGTTCGTGATGCCCTGCAAAGACGCGTAGGATTTGGAAACATTCGATACTCGCCTGTTCATGCTTTTATCTCGCAAGAAAGTGTGAGCAGACAAAGCCACCTGTCTGTCACTGAAAGCTCTGTTTGTTTGATGGGCATTTGGGTCTACCTGAACAGTGTTTGCTTTAGGGCTTGGGTTTTATAGCTTATTATTGCTGCTGCTGTTCACAATATTACTCGGGATTGGGGGGATGCACAAATGACTCACGTAGAAGCTACAAACCATTGCGTACATCCCTCCACACCCCTCATATGCTTTAAAATGTCATATTTTTGTGTCTCTCTGTGCCAAACACTGCTGATCACGGGCTCCGGGGAGCAACGTTATTGTACACCTGCATCACTTAGTTTTGTATTCTTTTATACCTTCTGCATAATTAATGTTTTGTTGAATTTTATGTATTTATTTATTTTGGCTTTTTATGTCCTCTCCTGAGATTGTCAGGCAGCGAGTGTCTAGTTGAGGAGGTGGTAACAGGAAAGAAGGGGATGTTAGAAGCTGACACCAGGGATGAAAAGTGGGTCTTTTTGGGAGGCAGCGTTGGGGGTGAGGAAATGGGGGAATACCAGGAACGGAGGGACCTGTGCCAGCTCTTTCGGTGCGAGAGCTGGATTGCTGCAGCCGGTGCTCTGCTGTGCTCTGTGCACTGAAGATGGTTTGACTTTTTTCTTTTTTTCTTTTGTTGTTTTTTTTTTTTTTTACCCCCCCCTTTCAGAGCGTGGAAGGCTAAAAATTCTGTAACATCTCTGCTGTGCATGAAATAAATACTAAAAAAATCGAGATACTTCTTCCTTGTCAGTTACTATTTCGTTTCCCCGCACCCATCCCCAGCAGAGCTGCTGATCAAATGTGTGTGTGTGTGGGCACATACTCTTCATCTGTGAATACTCCTGTTTGTTTCTCTCTCTCTCCTTCCCTCTGTTCAAATGAAAATACCTTGAGTTAACTTTACGCAGGCTGTATGGCAGCTCACCTTGCATCATGTTTCCTTGAATATTTCATGAAGGCCTTTTTGTGCAAATGTGCACTGCTCTCGCAGACTGAGTGTTTGGAAGTGGACATTCCCAGCGACAGAGATTTTTGGAGATAACAGAAGCCGGCCACATCCAATCTCGCTTGAATCCCCAAAGCACCGCGACACGTTAACCTAAACCAGGGCCAGATCCAAGGATCATTACTGTTAATTCAAAGGCTCCCGTTGGTTTTAATGGGCTCTGGATCAGACTTTTTCACTCCTGCTGTGGAACTGTGCTGGCTCCCCCAGTGCAGAAGCACGAAATGGCCATGAAAGTTAAAGGCTGGTTTGGAAATGGATGTCATTTCAGCAGCCGGACTAATTGAGCGTACGAGGCTGGGAGGGTGATCGGTTTGGGGTTTTCTTGATGTTTCCAAGTAAGTCAAAGTTCCTATAATGAAAACATGTAGAGTGGTGTTTTGTAACTATTTTTATACCTACATCAGACTTGATGTTAGCGGCTTTGAATTATTTAACGTTTTTCTTCCTCAGCTGTCCTCTCCAGTGAGTTTCCATTGCAGGGCTGGAGGAGTTGTTGTGTAAGGAACAATGCAGCCGCCTGGCATTGTCTGCTGGGTGGGGGGGGGATGTTGCCTGTTTTTATTTTGTTTCATTTCTTTAATCCTATTTTATCCTTTCCCTTGCTGGCAAGAGGGACATCGGGCAAAGGTATTAAATCATACTGACCAGCGTGGGCTGAAAACGAAGTACATGCCAGCTAAAGACACAAATGGGGAGTTTTCTGCTTAAACCACTGAGCGCTGATGTCTGTCACATAGGAGGAGCCAACTATTTAACATTCAGTCCATTCAAAAAACATTATTATGTCCCAATGGTAATTTAAAACCACATCTGTTAGAACCATATGTGGGGGAAGTATACCGTGGGGTTTTTTACCTTTTTTTTTTTTTAAAGTCCCAAGTTATCCTGTTTATAGGGTTATCTTCAATGTGGGCCTCTTCCAGAATTTCAGACTGACAGCCATGAAATGCCTGGAACAAAAGAACTAAATGAATTGAACTCTTATCTTTTTCCCTTTGTAATTAACGTGTGGGCTTTTACTGGATATCTGCAAGTAGACATCCAGCTTTGAAAGGAAATCTTCTATAGATTGGGATCGTGCCTCATGTCTCTGTTGTCTATAACCTGATATTTGTTTTTCTATCTAAGATATTGGATATTTCACAGTTTTCTCATTACTATTATTCCATTAGCAATGTATGTGACCTTAGAAAATAGTTCTTTTGGGCAGTCAAAGCATCTAATCTTTACTTTGTGGAATTGCCATTGGATTATTCCATCCTTAAAAGCAGAAGACAAAATTTTGTTTTGAAAGCATCCTGTCATTATTATCTGACCAGTGCTAATGGGCATAATCTTGAGATCTTAAACCCGAACAGTGTTAATAACATGTCTGACAGGGCTAGTGGAAGTTGGCTCCAGAGAACCTTCAGATCAAAATATCAGCTATAGGTTCGTCATTATATGGTGGGGAAAGTGCTCTGTGTCACCTCTACATTGAGTGCAACGTGCTTTGCGTACTCAAGCCCTGATTCATCCCAGCTAAACGTAAGCACCTGAGTGAATTGCTTTGAGAGAGGATAATTGGTGGCAAACAGTTGTACCTCCAGACTTCAAGCACAGGAGTTAAAGGAGCTCCTTGTTCCTTCACCCATGTCACCATCTCCCTCTATCTGAGAAGGGTCTTCTATAAAAGCTGCGCAAAGCCGAATTCCTGAGATGCTGGCAAGCACCGACTTTCTCTCTGTGCTTGTTGAGACTACGCACTGTGTAGTGGTAGGGAACATTTCCATTACGTTGCTCCTCTTCTCAGAAGTCCGGTTTTGGATTGTGACGGCAGGGAGAGTTGTACTTCAGTTATAATGGTCAGACTATACCATCAAATACAAGTGTTCAAGCTGAGATTCCCTGTTGTTAACTAAAATTGTGCATGTTACGTGATGAATTTAGAGCACTCTCAGACCTCAAGCTAACACTCCAAATATCCCCCCATAATAAACAGCAAATAACTGCTCCGCTGACCCTTTTATATAAGTGCCACATGCTTAGTCTTGTGTAGAGTCCCACAGAAAGCTTGGCCCATCCTTGAAGTAATGGATTTCCCCATTAAGTGCATCCACATCTGTTTGTAGCATCAGGCTTTCTCCTGTTTGACCTTCACAAGTCAGCAGAGTATCTCAAAGAGAAATAATCAGAAAGTAAATAGATAAGCGAGCAAGTTGCATTTCTGAAACCACCGTTCATGAGCTACACATCTTTCCAGTGGCATTTACAGTGTGGCATATTGTGCATCTCCCTCCAGCTGTGTTTTAAGCACCGAGCGATGAATTTCTTAGCGAAACGGGATGTTAGTGATCCCGGTGTACAGAGCACCTGACAACCAAAGAGTTAAATACGCAGCTATAAATAGCATGCCTACTTTGATGGGATGCATTGTATTGTAATTTTAGCTCTAATTAAAGTTTGGTTGTAGGCATGAAATATCTCAGTCTTTCAGGAACATGTGTAAATCTCTGAAATTAAGCTGGTTTTTGTTGTCTGAATGTTTTGGCACAGTTGTGCCATTGCATATGAAGTTTTATGAGTAGCAATATAATAAAGATGGTTTTGCATGTCAATGAGCAGCATTTTTTGATTCATTTTGGGTTAATCAAGTGCTGAAGTTGAATCAGAATGCGTTAATTTGTTCTTGGTTTAAAATGAAACTCCACTGTGTCCTGAAAAACTTGTGCCTTCCCGTAGTGAGTTTGATGTTGAAAAGGTTTTGTGGGGTTGATTGCTTCCAGATAAGTGGCAAAGTAGCTATGCTGAAAAAAAACTTTAAATTGAATGATGTGCATGGAAAATGTGGGAAAAAAGGAAGAAAGCTACAAGAGAAACAACACGTTTTATGTTTTTGGCACAGCGTGTTTCGTATTCCTACTCCCTGTCCTTGTGTGATCCCCGAGCACTTGATGGATGAGAAAGATAATTGTTGATCATTTCATGAAGCACTGCCAGTAACACATACCAAATATAATTAATCCTCCAATTTTATGCTTTTAAATACATTTTTCACCAAATATGGCAATTAACCACTTCTCTGTCAGAGCAGGAGGAAGCAAGGCGTTTTGGGTCCTATTTTCTAGCCGTGCTTAGTATGACATGTAGTGTTTTTCTTTTTCAAAACAGTTCCCCGTTTCTGTTAGATGATTTCACCTTCGAGGTTTCATGGGGGTCATCCTGGAACTTCAGGAAAATTGCCACAAATGATGCTTTTGCTTGTTAGACTTCTTTGCGTGGCGGGGTTGGACCAGCTCCAGTAATTCCTGTCTCACTAGGGAACTCACTGTGAGATTTCCGCAGCTGGGATGACGAACGAGGGAAGTTCAATGTCATTCATCTCTGATTTGAACCCTAGGCTTCTGGTGTAGCTTTCAGGTTAATTTCTTGGAGGAAGGCTTTCTAAAATAGCTGTTGTTAATCTGATCCATTCCATCCAACATTACCGTTTTTCTGTCTATAATATGTGCAACAAATTTGATCGTGATCACCTGTGATGCGGCTGTGATCTTACCCAAAAGGAGAGCAGATATTATCCTTTTCTCTAATAAGTGGGAATACCCAAGAAAGTATCATTTTGGGAATGACAAACCTCAACCAGAGGGACCACCTTTAAGGGAAAACGAGGGGGGAATGTAAGTTAACACCTGCTGGACACTCTCAGCACAGCCTGTCCGCGGCTGTCCGGACCCCGATTCCACCGGGACGCGCAGCGTGATGCACTTTGCTCTCTCCTTGAGCACGAGGGCACGCTCCATTAGCTAACACTTGTTTTTACAGCCTATGTGCTAGACAGCTTGGGCGGGAGCTGAACAACCCCTAGCCTGCAGATCGTGTCCCACAGGGCAAGTTAGCTGATCCCTTTTCTGTCGCTGTTTCTCAGTCGTTGTAGAGACATCGCTTCCCCGCTGCTTCAGTAAAGGACATTCTCCCCAGCCCTCCTCTCCCAGTTCCTTGTGCTTTACTGCTGGGTGGACCTTAAATTTGAAACATAAATATAATGCAAGTTCTGATTAGACTACATGCAGCTGTAGTTACACTAACTAATCATTAAGGAGGCAGTTTGACCTTAATAGGTAGGATAAAGGACTTGGGAACTTCTGATGTGTTTGCAGCTCTATTTTGTGACCCAGGAGAAGTCACTTGCATTTTTGTCTCTTAATTTATCTGTCCATAGAAAAGGTTTTCTAATAACTTCCTAGTTATTTCCTCTTTGGCAAATCATTTTGGTGGCCTGGCAGCTCTGTCTCTCATTCTCCCTTGCTTTAATATATCACTGCAGTGTCCTGGCAGCACTCGTTTTAGGCTACAGAAAATCAGTCCGTCATTCTTCATACAAAATTATTGAGTGGGAATCACATTTGCAGTCAAGCTGGGAAGTAGAAAGCTAGTTGACCTGTCTTTTGGGGCATTTGGTTTTATTAGATTCCTACATGTGTTTACTTTGATCCCTTCAATGCTATCCTAGAAGACGATTCCAGGCCAGATTGTAAAAATGTCAGCTTCTTCAAACATGTGCACAGAATCCTTTCTAAATTTGTCAGATCTTCTCAATTACAAAACCATTGTTCTGTATGAGACAGAGAATTGTTACTTCCACTTGGGAAAGATTAGCCATTTAGCTGTCAGGAGCTCTCAGGATCCAGCACTGTCTGTAATGCGTTGTGTTCAGTATAGATGCGTTCCTAAATCTACATTGTCCCAAATGTCAGATTTAGAAATGAGCCAAATTCTATGCTACACCAAAAGAGCTGAGTCCTAGGACATTTTGACAGTACGTGGATACTTCCTTTCTGCAGATCCCAATATTCATCAGAGATTGATAATTTCGGAACGTGCCTTTGACCTATGCTCCTATATACTGTGGGTAGGCCCTTTCTTGGCTGGAGAGTGTCCTGTCTTCTAGAAAAGGGAAAAAAGATGATTAGAATCATCGAATGGTTTGGGTTGGAAGGGACCTTTCAAGGCCATCTAGTCCACCCCCCCTGCCATGAGCAGGGACATCTTCAACTAGATCAGGTTGCTCAGAGCCCCTTCCAACCTGGCCTGGAATGTTTCCAGGGATGGGACATCTCCCACCTCTCTGGGCAACCTGGGCCAGTGTCCCACCACTCTCAACATAAAAAATCTTCCTTCTATCTAGTCTAAATCTGCAGTCTTTTGGTTTAAAACCATTACCCCTTGTCCTGTCACTACAGGCCCTGATAAAAAGTCTCTCCCATCTTTCTTATAAGCTCCCTTTAAGTACTGAAAGGCCACAATAAGGTCTCCCCAGAGCCTTCTCTTCTCCAGGCTGAACAACCCCAACTCTCTCAGGCTTTCCTTATAGGAGAGGTGATCAACAAAAGCAAAGTGGTTTCGGGTGCAAAATCACCCCACGCTACTGCCCTTGGCTATTGAATTTTCCACTTTCTTATTCCAAGTATAGTCTTAAAAGAGGAATAATATTTCAAAACTATCCCAGACCCAACATTAGCAGAGTGTTAGGTGTCTACCCCATTGAAGCAGTTTAGATCTAGTCTCCTCATGTAGGATGTCAGAAAGACATGGACCTGTTGGAGCGGGTCCAGAGGAGGGCCACAAAAATGGTCAGAGGGATGGAGCACCTCTGCTACGAGGACAGGCTGAGGAGTCTATGATTCTATCATGTTGAGAGTTGGTAGCAATCTAGTTAACTTTCCAGCTTGTTTTATCAGCAATGACTCAGTGGTTTTTTTCTACATATAAAAACTGGGGTGGAGAAGAAAATGCCAAATGAAGCAGACTAGTTGGAGAGCAAGTAGAGAAAATATCTCAATTTCTAGATGAGAGCAAGTCCCTTTGTTGCCTTAATTTATCCTCATTGGTTTGACAAAAGGCCCGTGTGAAGGACAAAATCAAAACATGCAGTTCTGTTAACTGTTTGGTCAAGTATCACTCATGCCCAGGCTGCTTTCTGTCTCTCTGAATGAAGGTGTTGGGAGAAGTATGCGACTGGGAGGTGGAGAAAGACTCCCCAAATCTTAAAGTTTTCTTTAATTGGTGGAGCAACTGACTTACTAAAGCCACATAAATCGGGTAACATAAAAGGGCCATGCAGGATGACTTAGATTCATTCGTATGAAAAGAAGATCCGTTCTTCAAACTGAAACAGAGGGAAGCAAAGGGAAGGGAGGATCCCAAAATTAGCTGATAAAGCCTAAATATTTTCAAACCCTGCTCATAGCAATTACTGTTAGTTTAGACATCCTTTTAGGGAGTCATCCGGAGAAGCAGAAAAGAGTAGGAAAATATTTTTTAAAAAGGTTAAAACGAGAAAATCTCCATCTTTTCTTACAAGCTGCACTGGGAGATATGATGAAGACAGATGATGAAAATCCCCTGAGGCAAACATGCCAAAATATTTTTCAGTATCCATCCAGTTAAAGCATCTATTTAGTGAGCCTATCCAAAGCAGATGCAGCTTTTCTCTTTGATAAAGGACAGCACAGGAGCTATTGATGGGGACTATTACCTTGTGGTCACCAAGGAGCTGCTTACTAACAGAAATTAAAGTAACCGCCGCAGCCCAACGGGTATCAAATCTCCTTTCTTCTCCTCCTGTTTAACTTAGGGTGAATGCGGTGAGGGAAAGTTCCTTTTTAAAACTCATCGTGCTAAGAGTCAGAAAATCCTGCAGGTTAGGTTCCTTTCTTCTTCAGATCTCCTTGGCAGGAAGCTTGCGTTGGCCAAGGCCCAAGGATTTCTGCCTAATAAATTATCATGTTGGAGGGACTGCTCACCCTGTAGCCATGCTAATTAGGTTCTTACCAGCAATTCAGGTCAGTTTATATTCTCGACACTAATGTAGGACAGGAAGGTGGGACCACATGTTGCAGTTTTTTCTTATTTGCAAAATAAGGCAGTCATAGTTTGTAAGGAAACCGGTGTCAAATTCTAGGTATTAAAAGTCTCTTTGGGGCACAACTGGAATACCAGTAGCTCCCTGTCATTTCTTGTTATTGGCTCTGTATCTTGATGGCCCTAATTAGAAATACTTTATGACTGATAAGATAGCTAATAGCTAGGTAGGAAGGTATCAGAATGACATGGATGTCCTTGGCTTATATTCTTCACACCCCAACTGCTCTTTGAAAAACTTCCGTATGATTATTAATAACTCCAAGGCATATTATTTCCCACTTGAGAAACTGACTGAAAGTCAGAGATAAAGACAGAGGCACTGCCAAATAATATTTTGCAGGAGGACAACGAGTGTACTTCAAGTAAAAAAAAAAAAAGTCCACAAAAATGTTTTACCGTAAAGGGTGTAGTTTCTAGAGTTGCCACAGTATCCAGTATTGCCAAGGACTTATGATGACAGGAAAACTGCTTTAGTAATCAAACTGTGTAAGAAGAAAACTAGGAGGTTAAAGACCCCTCTGTGAGATGAGTAAGTGTATAATGGTTTCAGTATTCCTGTTACTTGTCTTTAGTTATCTGCAGGTGTCAGCTGACCCTTAATAACCTCAACACATTATTCAGAATGTTTTTTATCCTTCATAAAGTATAGTGGCTATAGCAACATAGATTAACTAATCCCTAGCTGTGTAAGAAGGGCTATTTCTGACTAAAGTTTTATTCATAAAGGGAATTGTTCCAGTACAGTGTGTAAGTCTCTCTCCATATGTTATTACTGATATTTTTAATTTCTTATGTGTCTTTCCAACTAACTTTTTACAAGATTATGAGACACCATTTCCTAGACTTACGTTGCTGCCCATGTTTATCAATAACCTGGGATAAAAAAATATGGCCATTGCCAATAGTTTGCAGGTGATCTGAAAGTTGTAGGAGTTAGAAACAAAAGAGTAGGAGAGACCGACAGAGACCTAAGTATGTTGGTAAGCTACGTACAGACAAGCAATCTCTTCTTTAATGTAGTGAAACGTAAACTCATATATCAAAGAAAAGAACAAGCAAGGCATACTTGTCATTGGGGATACTCTATCCAGGCACTCAGAGACTGCAAAACTCTTCCCTGACATGATGGATAATTAGGTAAAAAAGGAGCTTTCAGTTTAACACTGTGGCCAAAGGGCCAATGTGAACCTTTACTCATGTACATCAACAGCAGAGTCTCACGTAGGCACAGAGAAATCATCTCAGTATTTGGCATGGGTCAACTGCTGTTGAAATATTTCTTTAGTTTGGTACCTGTGGTAGAGAAAGGATGTTGATAAACTAGAGAAAATTTATATAGCAGATCTGAGAATGATTAAATGCTTGATAAGAGATAAGACAGTGAACAACAGGTAAAAAGAACCTCCAATTGTTTAGCTCCTCAAAGTTAAGGACCGATGCAGTCATTTTGACTGCTTCCAGAGGCAGCAGAAATTCACTGGCAGAGGGCTCTTCTGAATATATGTGACAAAGATGCATCAGTAAGGAATGTCAGGCAGCTGGAGCTACGCAGAGAGACCTGAAACAAGCTATTTGCTATGAAGGGTACAACTTGAGGGGGAATATAATGATTCTTCAGACACAGAATATATTTTGTTTTGTTGGTGTTTTTAGTATATACTTTTGTTCAAGCTGGAATTAACTCAGCTACACCCTCCCCCCTGTGTTACGTGAAGGGTCTGGCTCCCTCTTATCTGTATAACTTCTGATTACACCATACACATATATTTTGACATTCAGCACCTCATTCTTACAATCTCCCATGTGGATAGCAGTGGTCTTCTTTGCCCTGTGCATGTTTTAGAAATAGTGACAACTGTATTTCCTGAGCCAAGCTTTGATTCCCAAAACCATCCAGTGCTTTTTTAATTGGGTTTTTTTTTGCTTGTCAAGAGCTTGATCAGACATACTCACACGTCCTAAATCTGAATATAATGAAACTGAACATGTAAGAAAGCAGGTTTACTTATAATCGTCTGGATTGTTTGCCATTCTTCACCTTTTTGTACTAATCTGCATCTGTACAAAATGAATGCAGATAACTTATAATTTGATAGCAGTTTAGATCCCCATACACCCCATATGTGACAAGAGATAGAGAATGCGCAACAGCAGAGATTCAAGTGTCTGCTACTGGATCTAGATTTAACTCGAATTTATGAATAGATACAAAAGTGAAACAAATCATCTAAAACCAGTCAATTCTGGAAATAAAAAAAATGGGTCTTTTCTGGTTTTGAGGGTTTTGGAGTGTAAGAAGCATAGGTATGAACACATAGCATTTATTTAATTTGAAATTTGCTATCTGTTGCTAATCCAGAGAAATCTCAGTTGGGTCCCATTATGCACCAGATTTGTTTTTTGCAGCCTCATGTCCCCTCTTAATTTTCTGACTGGCCCCCGCCTGCAACACTGCCTTCACATCACACAGAGATGTGTTTTGTTTTAAGAAGAACAAGACAACAAATCCACTGATCTTATTACCAAGCAAAGGAAGAAGTAAAGAAAAAGGAAAACTGTGTTCTCTCCTTTCTTTAATGTTACTGAAATGGAAGCCGGGCCTCTGATCTGCTCCTAGCATCAGTCCATATCACCTACGTATCTCTTAGTGTAACTCTTCATGGTTACATCAAAGTTAAAACAAGGATCGCTGAGACATAAGCACTTGGGAATGGCTGTGAGCAAACACATGGACAGGTCTGGAGGCAGAGATGGGTGCTGGCCTCTTAAAACTACTGTGCCGTGATTGGAGTTGCTCATTTATTCATTCCCTCAAACCGCAACCGAAATAAGACAACATCAAACCGAAATGATGTGATCCACTGAAGGGTTTCACTAATGCAGATTGTTTAAAACAGATGATTAGTGTGGCCTCTGGATGGAGGATATTCTTGTTCTTCTTTGGTCTTGCCTTTTGCAGCCAGTTACACCAGTGCAAAATAAATCCTACGAGAGAATACGTGGTCAAAGTCACTTCATACGGCTCTGGGCTGTACGGAGTCAGCCTCCTTTTTTTACATGAGGTTTAACAGCTTTATGAAGAGCAAGCCAAATGAGAAGATATTTTGCAGATTGTGGCATCCGTTTGTCCCTTGACGATTTTGGCCCACGGCTTTTCATACTTTAAGGTCAAACGAGAAGAAGAGCAAAACCTAATAGGCTGGAACATAGAGAAAGAAATATTCCTGCTCAATTCGTATTTCTAACTGTTCTCATTTCAGTCCTCCCAATTAGGGCAGAGATCAGCAACATTTCGTCTTCTGTCAGAAGTGGGGAGAGAGTGGGACAAGGGCTTTGGCTTTATGGGAATGGATGGGCTTGTTGGGAACTGAGGTGGCACAGGCAAACGCAGTGTTATAAGACCACGTTATTTCACTTCCAGAAAATTGTTGAGCTCTGCAAAATTTAGCAGACCATTGCTTCATGAGCATGACTACAGGCAACGGTAACTTATAAGGGCAGCAGTGTTCAAGGCCTTATTCCTTTTTCTTTATTTAGTGTTTGGTTTGGCAAGCGATAGCTTTCATTGCAGCTTGAAATGCCTGACAATTGATTACTGAACCAATAATTGTGGCATCGTAAAATACCTACTCCTTGCACAAAGCTTTCCTTATCACACTCCAGGCTTTGCTGACATGGGGCCAACATTGTGGACTTACGCACATTCTTTTAGTTTTTCTTCACTGCATTTCTGCTTTAACAGATAATTCCCAAAGCTCTTAAGGAAGTGGAGAATTAATGAAGAATGATACAGAAGTTTCTTCCCTTTCTAAGGGATTCTCACAAATTGGGACCCAAAATGCCTAATAGATTGACTTTTAGAAACACCCTATTTTTTATAACAGAGTGCCACTGGCAATTTAAAAAGGGGATGGTTAATCTGAAAAGCAATTGTTTCTCTCTGGTACCTTCAGCCATATTTGTCATTGCTTTTATCTTTGTCATTTTCCTTTGTCCCAAGAATTGATTCTTCCACATGAAATTTAGCCTCTCCTCCCTGTGTAAAATTTCCCATGAGTAAAACTAATAGTAAAGGCTATTACCCAACATATTACCCAAGGCTGAGGTAGTTATTCTGACTGTCTATTTTTATTTAATACTATATATCTTTTTATCTTCACCCATGGGATAGGTTTTCATTCCCATTAGTCCAGTTATAGGCTAGTGTGACTCCACTGACATCGCTGGAATTATATGCTCACTATCAGTGGTATTAGCAAGTGGTGGATTCCTATACCCTGGAAATTTAGTTTTGATCCATACAGGCCCATCCATGTTAAACAATGCAATATAGTCTCTCATGCAGTTACGTATGAATCTGCTATACCAAATGAGAAACAAGCTTCAGATTCAGAGGTGCTCTTTTCATTTCTCAAAGATGATTGAAAAGAGAGTTTCATTGAGCACATGTTATCAAATTATTGACCATCACTGTCCTCTGCAGTCTCTGTCCCCTGTTTGTGGACAGATTTGTGAGAAATACAAATATGCCACAATTTCTTTGCAGAGCGGCTCTGCCTCATGAAAATAGAAGACCATTTTGTGGACTGGTCTTGACGTTTGGTTAAAGGGAGTCCTTAGTTTACCTCAGTATTTGTACTGTAATGGCCATAAGAGTTAAGGTTACAAAGAAATGTTTTGTAATGTGTGGTAGGTCTGTAGGACCTTCTTACACAGGAAAAATAATATTATCTATCAAGCTGTTGTGGGTTAACCCCAGTAGGAGCTAACCCCCACGCAGCTGCTCGCTCACTCCCCCCTGGTGCGATGGAGGAGAGAATCTGAAGGGTAAAAGTGCAAAAACTCGTGGGTTGAGATAAGGACAGTTTAATAGGTAAAGCAAAAGCTGCGCACACAAGCAAAGCAAAATAAGGAATTTGTTCACTACTTCCCATCGGCAGTCAAATGTTTAGCAATTCTCAGGAAAGCAGGGCTCCATCATGCGTGACGGTTACTTGGGAAGACAAACGCCATAACTCTGAATGTCCTCCGTTCCTCCTCCCTCCCCCAGCTTTTCTTTCTAAGCACAACATCATATGGTATGGATTATCTCTTTGGTCAGTTGGGGTCAGCTGTCCCAGATGTGTCCCCTTCCAGCTTCTTGTGCACCCCCAGCCTACTCGCTGGTGGGGCAGGGTGAGGAGCAGAAAAGAAGCCTTGATGGTGTGTAAGCACTGCTCAGCAATAACTAAACACTGTTTGGTGTGCTTTGTTATCAACACTGTTTTGGTCACAAATCCAAAACAAACTGCTATGAAGAAAACTGACTCTATCCCAGCCAAAACCAGTACACAAACCCAGAGATGAAACGAGAAGAGAAGGGAATGGAGACAGAGGTGGGGCCTGTCCTAAAACTTGGATTTCAAGGGGTTCAGACCATAATCTTTTCCATGCTTCTGCAAACTTTCATTGACTTGAGAAGAGCTATCTGATTTATGTCCAGCTAGTAAACACTGTTTTTATCTTGAATAGTGTGGTTGTTGGGACATCTGTGAACTTCCATTATATGGTAGTTTAAGGAGTAGAGCAGAGCTCTACACAATGAGCTGTCCTGCAGGACATGGTGTTGTAAAGTCATCAAACCACATTATTACCTTAAAAAATGGGAACTGAATTCTGCTTTCATATCTTAAGCCCAGAGGCAACACTGAAGGTTAGTAGGGTTTCACCCAGTTTGTGCCAAGCAGAATATATCCCAAAATGTTTGTCATATTCAGCTCACTTCCAAAATCTCTCAAATGCAATGTTGGATCTGCAAAGAAAAGTGCTGGGGCTCGTATCCTTCTTAAGGAGCGTTGCACATCAGAGAGCTGCAAGCAACAGCCATTGATCCAGAAGCCTGTGCAATATATGTGTGTTTGTGTCACATCAGCAGTGGAAGGTCACATTTAATTTTCTCCCAGAAGAGCACCCTCTGAGCTGACACACGGAGATAAAGATACTACTCATTATAGTGGTTGTGATTTTTCTACCCAAATAGGTTATGTGGGAAGGAGATCAGACTCCAGTCCCTCGAGTGCAAAACAATCTATACGGCAGCCCCTCAGCTTGCTGAGCCAGCAGAGCAGCTCCTGTTTGCTTCCTAATTTCAGATAAGAGTTAAACGTAAATAATAATAATACAAAAAAGTCTGATTATCTTGCAAGAGGGTTTAAGTGCTGCATATAATCTTTGGGGGGGAAAAAAAAGAAAAAAGAAAAAAAGAAGAAAAAAGGAAAAAAAGAAAAAATGAGTGTTTAATTCCCTGGTACGAAAGTATCCAGAATTTAGTCCTCTTTACATCTGAATTAAAGATGTAAAATGCAAACCAAGGCATTTTGAAAATATGTAGGATGATGTTGACTTTTTCAGTTATACTCAGCATTTCTATCTCAGGGACAGATCCTGGAGTGGCAGATCCTCGAGATGCAGATCCTTGACTATCTTCTGAAAGGAATTGTACTTTTTTTATACCAGCTGAGGATTTTGTCTTGTTAGAAAGCATCTCCTGTGATTTTCCTAAATGAGTGGTGCAGTTGTCTCATGGTTTGCCATCAGGACTTACCCAATGTCTGCTCATTCAGGCCACTTCCACTTTGTCTGCAGTCTTGGCAATAAATAATTACCTATCAGACTCCCAGCATGATTTCTGGAAGAGTTTTGAAAGGGGGATGTAGGTGGGAAGAAGAGAAAAGAGGGCAATTAATACAGGATTACTGGGGAAAAGAAAGAGAGCAGATATAGGAAGATAGGCGACAGGACCAAAGAAAAGAGGGTAGGGAAGATGCTTCCGTAAGTGGGGAACAAATTAGGAGATCTCCAGGATGGGAAGATTATTTCCCTAATTAGCCGCAGAAGCTGTGTGAGATGAGGTAAGAAGATGGCGAGTGAAAGAGGAGGAGGAGGAGAAGAGGCAAGTTCCTGGAGGCAGTGAGGAATATGCTCCGCATACAGGGAAGGTGACAGAAAGACAGCTGAGAAGAATGATAGGGAACCAAAACTGGTGGGGAGGGACTGAAGATTGCACTTCTGAGAAAGCTGGTGAGCAGAGGAGCCTCAAAGTTTTCATTCCCCGTCGTGCGAGTGCTAGGAGGTGACACCATTTCCAGCTTATACTGAAAGCCTTCGTGAGGCACAATGTTAGACCTTGAAGGCCAAGTGACTAACTTCTTGAAAAAAAAGCAGTAATTCCCTGAAATGGCCTGTCTGGGAAATCTCATTGCCTTTATAAAATAGAATTTGTACATAAAAGACAAAGAAGAATCGTCAGACCCCACACGCGCGGGCCAGAGCTGCTGAGGTACAGAGGCAATGAGAAACGGACTGGTAGGTATGAGCCACCATCTGTGTCTGTAATGCCAGGAAAAGATCTTTATCTTTTCTTGTGTGCTTCTTGTCTGTATAGAGGAAGGAAAAAAACAGAGTGTTTTGGGAGACATTGAAGTTATGCTTCCTCTTGGGCTCTTCCTTGGTCCCTTTTCGGCACACTTTCATGTGCTATTCAGGTCTAGAGACCTAAATAAGACTGAAGAAACTCCAGGGCTCATCTTGGAGATGATCTTCTACTTGGGAAGGAGCCAAAACCCTTGGCCTTTCTTTCCCTAGAAGGCAAGGCAATTTTTCAGTGGGAATGATGCCAGGTTGGGTGCCAGTGGTGTGGTGGTACTGGGGCTGTGGCCCTGAGACCACCTCCGCCTCCGTTCCCAGCACACGAAAGCCCGCAGTGCCATCAGCCATGCCCACCCACCGCTGCGGTCTGGTTACTTAAATGCTTAAATACAGAATTGTTTATGGACCCAGCACCACGCTCTCACAAGGCGCACGTGTGGAAAGCAGAACTGTAGCTTTTTACGTATCGCCTCTCTTTCACAGCTTCAGGGAAGGGGCTTAGGAAGGAGAATGAAGAAGTGAAGAGAATTTTTTCTCTTTCGTTGCTATATGTGGGGATGATTCCATAAAGCGTCATAAAGTATTTTGGATTCAGAGCAGTACGAGAGCAGGTTTTAGTGCAATATCTTTGTTTCCTTATGTGTATTCTTGCTTCTGTTCCCTTTCAAATTGAAATGCATTTCTTTTTGTTTTATTTTTAAATGTTTTTTCAAGGCGCAGTTTTATTTGAGTTATATATATGCTATGCTTATGGTAGCAATCATCTGGTTTGCATTTGCACATTTAGTATGGATGGTTCTGTGTGTACTTTCTTTTTCTATTTGCACAAATGAAGAATAGTGTTTAAAATGGTAAATTCAATAGATTTGCACTTAGGAGACTTCAGGAAACGAAAACACTATCATGTAGAAAAATTCTGCTTTCAGCTGTTCTCTGTAGTCTGACATCTCATAGTCTGGAATTGACAATCATGTTCACTGTATATGTGATTAAAGAATACGCAATGAAGCCTGGAAAAGAAACACAAAGGAAGAATGATTATTTTTTTGTTGTCTGTGAGTGTCCACAGCAATGGGGAGAGGAGGATTTTTTTTTTCAAACCAGAATGTTTCTCAGAGTTTTTCCATGAGATGGCAGCTCTTTAAAACATGAGGATTGGAGAGGAGAACATTAGATTCAAGCAATGAGAAGCCTGGAAAGCGAGAAGGATCAAACTAATAGCACCTTCAGTTTATTTCTGGGGAACATAGAGAGAAGAGATGCTTACCTAAAAGACAGTAAGGGTATTGCTAAGCAGGGAGAAAAGTCAGTGCAAAACCATCTATAATCCTTTATGGTTCTTTATTTTTGAAGATGGAGCAAATGCATGTTGCCTTCCCCCTGCAAAAGAGCAATTGAAAGGTATTGTTTCTGTTTTAATAGTTTCTGATAGTGATGCCTTAACTCTCTGAATATAAAACGTTTCAGAAAAAGAACAAGTACAGCAAGTCTAAACAGGGGGAGAACGTGCTCTCTCATTGTGATTAATATCCTGCTGTTGCTTACATATGGTCCACATTGAGTGAATGGGCAAAGGTAGTCAACCTTGAAATCAGTATGCAAACCTCGCCTTAATTAGATGTTTCGAAGGTCCAATTTGCCTGCCCAGGCACCTCTTTTTTTTTCTGATTGAACTTTCCTAGAAAGTCAAGGGATAATGCTAGCAGTGTCCTGTATTTATGCTCCACAGTGATACCCTAGAAGTGCTGGGTGGGTTTTAACCAGAGAGCAAATAGGGGAACCCAAAGCAAAAAAGATGGATCTATCAATTGGCTCACTCATTAACAGTTATAATGCCTTCTTTCTGTGAAACAAAGGAAGGAAGGTAATCCTTATTGGTGCACGCTGCCCACAGAATATCTGAAGTCCCTGTGTTGCTCCTGATTAGCTCTCTTCACAGACTTCCCGTGGGGAATGATGCTGAAAGCCAAAGGGGAGTGACGGGGCCAGGGGGGCAGTACTGGGCAGTGTCACCAGCCTACTTGAAAGAAAAATCTATCGTCTGTGTGTCTGTAGGGGACAGATGGGATTTAACTGTGGTTGTTTTGTGTGCACTTCATGTTTATCATCAATCCTAATGCTTCCCTTCATCTCCGAGCTCTGCTAAACCCAGAGATCTACTAACCTGTCTCTCAAACGCTTCCCTATGCTTAAGGGTGTCCCTGTAGCTCTTTTTCTCACCTTCCTTTCCAAGCTCTGTATCCATACTTTTGTGTGGAGGACACCATAAACTTATTTCTCTTCTTTCTCTCTCTTTGTATGTTAAAAAATGACGGCTGAGGAAAGAACTTGAAAAGGAGGAAAATGAATATATTCCTTCAATTGAAGCCATGGTGGAAATCAAATCACACACACTATGTTTAAATTCATTCATACATAACTTTGTTCTGTCTGATACCTTCTGCTTTCTCATTTATAGGAAGGAGCACTATTCCCTATAGTCCCCAGTGCTTTTCAAACAACAGCACTAAGACAATAGGTATTGCTTTCCCTCGGTTTGCTAGCCTATCTTCTATAAGACTTTTTGTCTGACTGATTTTGGTACAACAGAAAAACAACCCAGAATCCCCCTTTTTTAGGGATGAGCATAGTTTTTCCAAATGTTGTACCGTGAACTTATCTTGTGTTTCTGCACAGCAGAGGATAGAAATAAAATGCACACAGTTATGCCTTCCACTCTTTAAGAAATAAAATAAAATAAAATAAAATAAAATAAAATAAAATAAAATAAAATAAAATAAAATAAAGTAAAATAAAATAAAATAATAAAAGGTTACTGACTCAACTATTGACTTCAGACTTACTAGTCTGACTCTATGCCATCCGTGGAGCATCTTCTCTGCAGCACGGTGATGTAAAATAAATGGTTTGCTTAAAGAATTTGAGGTCACCAGAGAAAAAGCACCACATGAATGCATCGTATTGTGAGGCAGGGGAATAATCCTGAATGGCTAAAATTAGTTGGGAAAAAGAATACCTTAGCAGCTAGACCTGTAAGGAACTAGCAGATCTTTGGCACCACTGACTTGCGTGCCTCTTTCATATTGAGCGGTGGAAGTTGATATAGGCACAGTGAAACAGAAAACACTCATCCCACGGCTTCTTTTGTTTGGGGAACAATGACTTTCAGGTGCAATTAATGGCAGAGGCCTGGAAATTGTGTGCTTGTACTGTGTTTTCATGGGCATGGAGTTTTGTGTCTCTAGTATAACTCCCTCCACTTCATGAATTTTTCTTTAAAAATATTGTAAAAGCGCCTTTTTCATTTTTGTTTTAAAGTAGTCACTAAAACACGGACTCTCTGGTACATTATTGCTATTATTAATTCACTTCTAATCACATGTATTACAAGGCAAAGCCTGAGAGGAGATTGAAACATGATATAAAAGGTGCTAATTTGATAATGAACCTCAATCCACAGTATGTCTTCTGTGCATTTTTCTCGTATAATTCCTCTTGATCCCTTGGAATATCAGGTGCCAAATGAAGCAGCTGAGTTGATTTTAATTCCCCGCGTCCTTTTCTTGTGAGATTTTTCTTTTGGCCTCAGAAATCTCAACTGTGGCTGGTTTTGATTCTGTGACAGCAAATGTTTCCTGATATCAGGTGTGGATCAGGACGGCCGTTGTGGCTGCGTGTACTGTCCAGCCCGTCACGAGAAATTCTGGGCCCTGGAGCTTTCAGTGGTGTTTCAGAAAATCGTGTAGACTATGTACCCCGGGAGGCAACATTTCCACTCTATTCAACTTCACAAGTTAAAGATGAAGGTGGCTGTCAGATGGGGTACTGAAATTCGGTGTCTCCAGCAAATCACCCCTGTATGTTTTAGAAGCACAGAATACTCTGTTCTGCTTTTTCTGTCACTATCTGGCTTCTGGCAAGCTGTCAGCACCATCCACATTTGGGTAAAATTTAGAGCCTGTAGAATAACCAAAACTCTATAATAACCAGCTACTATAAAGTGTAAGTGGAGGCAGTCCCAGGAAAAGGTTTTCTCCACTGCATTGAAGGCTCTGTGTTCCTTTCCAGGTCACTTGCAACCCTAGAAATGACTGATATGGGGGAGTCTCCAAAAATGCAGATAGCCTCTAGGTCCTACCTTGTGGAGAGATCTCGAATTAAAACGTTATTAAAAATATGGCGGATCTACATCTTAGTGCGGCAAGTTCTTCTTGGGGCATCTCCTGTCTAAGAAGTATGAGAGCTACTCAATTGTACAAATATTGCCTGATATATTCAGTCTCTGATTACTTGTCCCTGCGTACCCAGGGACAACTCCTTCTACCATCGCTTGGGAGTGTGGACTTAAATTCAGTGGGAAAGCACGTCACTTAGACTAGACTCTTCATCTCACCACCCTGCAAAGCAAATTAGTTAAAGCCTTATAGACTGGTGGTAGGGATGTGGGTGCGCCTCCACAGTTCCCTGTGGTCCCATTTGCTCATAATTAATACATTAATGGGAGGTCGTCAGTGGATGTGGGGGAATTTTTTTAGCATGTATAGGAGGCGCCCTTGTTTTCTTGAGGAGAATATTTGAGCTCCTGTAAGACTATATAAAATTTAGAAGTGTTGGGTAAAGTGGTAAGTTCTTTATCATTAGAATTACAATTAAGTTGACAACTATAACACTGTGATTCTTCATCCAAGAATACGCCTCAACATCATTGTCAGGGCATTGTGGATCTTGGAAAGATCAAATCAACTGCAGAGAACTCAGGCATCCGAACTTATGGATGTTTTATTCAAGCCAGTCAATGGGTCCCCTTAAAGGTTCACAAGCTCTCTGTGTGAGCACAATCTTTCGAATAGGTTCATTGCAACAAACCAATGGCAAATCAAAGAAGGGCTAAGACGAACCAAGACGCATGGTGTGGTCTGAGGAGGTGGCAGCAAAGAGTGGGAAGTACCATCTTTTGTTCCCAGTTGCACTTCTTAGTTGTGTAGCAAAACAACTGTAATGAAAAGTCTTGCAAAACAGCCTTGGCATCAAATTTAATGATTATGTTTCTGTTCCAAGGAATGACACTCCAGGATGTCACTAACCCACTGAACATACACAGTAGGCAATGCAAAACAAAGTATCGTAGCAAATTTATTTTGTAGAGCTGTTACCATTTGGTGATATGTGTGAGCCATACTTTCTCCCTGAATGTCAAACGTACCACAATTTGTTAAAATCCTGGCCTAAGTGGAAAGTCAGACCAAAACTCCCTTTGCCATCAGGAATACCAAGACTTTACTTATCCAGAACCTTTATTTACAGATGTTCCCCATGGAGCAGCAAGACTTGATGAGGAGTCAAGTTCAAACATTGATAAAGGAAGCAGAATGTGGTCCCAGTGCAAAACGGACAATAGTTGTTGCCTGTTATCAAGCAAATGTTTACAGTACAGTGGCAGCTCTGCCCTGTGCTAAATAGGTATTGCCCAAACTTTGGTTACAACCCATCGAAACATTTCAATGTTAAGTTCTTGTACATCTTGCAGCTTCTCCTATTACCTGTTTCACATAGAATGAAGACTAACAGCAGACCTGAAGATGCAAGAACCCGTCATACACCAGTGTAGTGTTCTGGACTGTAAGAAGGATGACAACAAAAAATGGTTTCACCTGCATAAGATAATCCCATCAAAATCTATGTGCAACGTATGCTGAGTTGTTTCAAAACCAAATATAAACCCAAATTATTTGTGTAAGATAGAAGGGGTGGCCCAAGAAACCACTTAATTACATTCTGAAGAATCTATCCCTCCATGGTTATTCAAAAGGTAGAAGCAAAAGGAAAACATGGGTATGACCTTGCCCACTTTTCACCTAACACCTCATTCTTTACTCTAGAAAGAACAGATTCACAGATTATAATTCTGACTGGTCTGACATCTTTTTCCATCCTTCACAGTCTTCAAAATCTTTGTGTTCTTTTCCAAAAATCCATCTTAACTGCTGAAATATTTTGGCCAGTGCTCGGATTGTGCTATATTTCAGTAACTACCACTTTTCTCTCTGCCTTTTAGCCCTTCCATCTCCCAGATTACTCTATATCTAAAATGTCTCTGCTGAAGTTATCACAGAATCAGAGGGTCATGCAAGGAAGGGACCTCGGGAGGTCTGTAGCCCAACCTCCTGCTCCCAGCTGGGTCAGCACTGAATTGCGACCAGATTGCTCAGGGCTTTCTCCAGTTGGGCTGTCAAAACCTCAAGGGTTGGAGGTCCCACAATTTATCTGGACTTGAATATCTCATACTGGACTTTATTTTTTCCTTTTACCCAGATAGATTCTTCCCTGTCATACACCTCAGCTTGGCTCCGTCTTCTTAATAACTTGCTCAGAGGTGCTGTAAGGCTGCTACGAAGTCCCTGCTGAGTAGTTGGGCTGAACAAACGCAGCTCTCTCAGCTTTTCCTTGTACATCATGTGGTCCAACCTCCTGACCACCTTGGTGGCCTATGTTGGACTCCCTGAAGTTTGTCAACAGCCTTCTTTTGTTGAGGGCCCAGCTGGATGCAATATTCCAGATGTGGCCGGATGAGCGCCAAGTAAAGGGAAAAAAGTATTTCTGAAATATTCATTTTCCCTTATTCCAATCAATTCTTATTTCTGGCTTCAATTCTCTTTTTTTCTTTTTTTTTTTTTAGAAAATAAAATAATCTAGTAGGTATTGCTCCTACTCTGCATGTTTGCTGTTATTTAGCTTATTCACATTTTACATTCATTTTCTCTGATTTCTCTTGCCACTGTTTTTCTACCCTGTTGGATTTTCCCTTGTTTTCTTCCACTATTTGTCAGATATTTTCTTCTGGTTTTTCATTATGTTTCCAGGGGCTTTCTGTATCAACCTTTGCACCTCTAAAATAGCCATCTTAAGGGTAGTTACAGAAAGTGTTAACTGTCCTCTGCCTTCCAACAATCTTATTTCTGAGTATTTACCCTCTAAGTTTAAATATTCTCAGCATCCTTCAACAACCAGCATCCAGCTCACAACATTCTCAATATGTCGCGAGTATAAATACTCATTTGTATTTTCCACTTCAAATCCCCGGGTCTCAATGGTATCTTGTGGAAGGAGTTCCATGTGGAGCGGGCTATGGAAAATGTCAAGTTTCTTGATGAAAGCAGGAGGCTGTCCAGTTGAGAAGAGAGAATTCCAGCTTTCTACTCAGCAGAAGGCTTGGGGATTGCAGTTCCTAAGCAGACATGGGGGTTTGAAGTACTATGATTTCTCTCCCCCAAAACACTGCCGAAGCAGGCAGGAAAGTAATTAGGCCTAGCATGCTTTAATTACTTTTTCCATTTTTTAATTTTTCTGAACTTCAGGGGTGCTGGCATCCAGTGTAATAAAAGAAAGTAACTTGTTCAGCAACAGATCTTCTTCCATGTGTCCCCTCACGGTATATAGATGAGGAGGTAACCAAATACTTACTGGGATAGTGCTTATTATTTTGTTCTTAGCTAAATTAAACACATGATATATTTCCAAGGTTTAGATGAACATGATTGTGCTAACAGCCTTGGGATCAGAAGAATATTTGAGTAAACAAGGAGATTCTTGTATTGTTATCAGCTTTATAGGTACATTTTTAGAATTGCATTATCGTAGTGAAAGAAACATCTGCAAATAAGAGATGTATTTTGGTGGTAAAACTGAGTTTTGACCTGTCTTTTCCATGATTTGTTTGATCTCCAGAAGCTTAGCTCAACAGGAGTCAGTGGGAACACACCCGGCAGCAAAATGGCAAAACTCAATGCTGAGTTTGGGTTTATGTCTTTTACGTGAACTTTGCTGTTGTACACCAGTTCAGCTCTGACAGAGGGAGGCTGAAGACACTTTCAGTGGCAATCTTCTGGCTCTCTGAAATCATGTCCTACATCTATTATTATCAGAGTGAATCTATTATTGTTAATTGCCTTTTGGGTTCAATGAAGGACACAGCCTGGAAGGATTCTGTTTACCAGTTTGTTATTCTGTCACTGTATGTTCTCAAATTCCCTGTCCCGTTGCTTTCCCATTTGGAAAACAGCAATAAAGCAGCTTGCCAAAACTTGAGATCTGCAGCTGAAAAGCTCTGAATATTGGTTTGATTTTTGCCTGTCCTGTCCTGCTGCCAAGGGAATGATCTAAGTAGAGAGGCAGCACCTTTGCATATGGTCTGAGCACGCTTTTCTTGAAAAGACTCCCAATTACTTGTAGTTTATCCCTCTGCCATTTTGTCTCATCTTCCACCATGTTGTCTCACAAAGGACAGAATTGGGAAAGAGAGCGCTAAAGGGAAACGTAGACAGGGGAAGAAAAAAAAGGTTAATTAGGGAGTTGGAGAAGTGAGTGGATATTTTGGTTCCTTTTTCTCTTTCAAAGTAGGACACTTGTTGAGCTGTGAAGCTTAACAAGGAGCAAGTGGGGGAAAAAAAAAAGCCTCCCTTCTTTCGTACCGGTCCTTTCAGTATTCTACTCAAAGTTCGAGTGGCTGCTGGAGAGAAGCACTTCAGTCTGTTCTTCCCTATTTCTTTGTGCCCCTGTTTGTCATCACCAAGGAAAGGGAGGATAAAGACTGAAAGGAAGGATGAAAAGCAATTGGCGGTCACAGAGATGAAACTTTCAGAGTGCACCTGCAGGACCAGATTGTAAACACTGGTTTCATCTTCCTCTCCAGTTTGGGATAACAAAACACATACACAGAGACGGAGTCAGGTTATGTGCCTGCAAACCCTTTGATTAAGTTTCTAGCATTGCCTAGCCTGAAAACTGGTTCTTCCCTTTCCCTCCTGCTGTTTCAGCACCTCTGGTTCTCGGTGACCAAAATTTGCTGCCAACATGCCTGTATTTTACTTCTTCCCCAAAAATTGCCTATGAGGAACTTCCCTGTTGTATCCTTAGGAGAGGAGCCTGGCACAGATTACAAAAAAAAATGAAGAGAGAGAAGTGAAAAAACTTGGTGAAGACATGTTCTGGAGAAACGTTTTGAAAAGCCTTTTAGCGATAGTAAAGGCAATAAACACCTTGAGGCTTAGGCACGTGTGGGAACAGGGACTGTGCATTCCTTTCTTGCAGACCTTGTTCCTCTCCACCTGTTCACCCTCTCTCATGCACATATTCAATTTTCCCCTCTTGCTGCAGGAGGGGAAGAGAGAGCAGAATTTCCAGGACCTGAACATAGTGCTTGCTTTTTGCAGCAGCGATAGAAATTCTTTTCCACCTCCATTATGTCTTATTAGGGAAAGAGACTCAATCATTACAGATATTACTGCTACACAAAAGCAGCCGCGAAGCTAAGAAATACAAGAGCCCCCCAAAAGGCAGCTCAATGTCATCACAAATTGTTGGTTTTGCAAAGGCTTCAGGGAGCAAGAGGGATCTTAATGACAAGCAAACTGTATTAATTTCATCCCTCTTCTGTAATCTCACTCTCTTGTTATAGTCTGTCCCAAGCTTTTTGACCAGATAGATTAGAAAATAATGCAGATTTTTTTTTAAGCCTGTTGTCTTTGCAAGCTATTTCACCCAGCTGTTTTTCCAAAGTTTTGGCACAACTGAGTTATTGCCAAAATATCAATCCCAACCCAAGTTCTTCTGTAAACTTGGATAGTATGTGTAAATTACTGGGCACACTTCTCTGTTTTCAAGCTGTCCTAGTCACGAAGCAGCTGATCTTCCTGTGGTCTCTGCTTAATAGATGCATATTGGGAAGAGTGTGTTATGTGCTGCATTTATTAGTATTTAACTTGATTCCATGGAGAAAATCTAGTTTAGCCCCGTTCTTTCTGAGTACTCGCTCTGCGTCAGACTCCAGTCGGGATGCAGTCTGTAGCAGAGAGGGGCTGTATGCTGAAGGCCCCTGGACTGAGCGTATGAAAGACAGAACGATGAAATTCAAGGACCCTCTTCTTTCCCCATCAGTTTTACATCACTGAAATTTCACTGGTTTCAGTGAACCTGTTCATGATTTATGCTATTTAAGTGAGATAAGGATGGGGACAGTAATTTCTCCCTGCTTCTGTACAAGGCAGAGACTCCAATAAACTGCCCTGAATAGTAAAATAACGTATAGATAGGTACTCGTGGGTAAATAATTTATAGGCAGATAACCGTTAAGCCTTCCTTGTAACTATTCAAAGTCTAATACCACTGGTAAAATATGCAAATATCCATTCCCCTCTGAGAAAAGCTTAGCTGGGAGAAATGGTCCCTCTTAGCTCATTGACCAGCTCATCTGGTGGCCCCTGAAGTTCTTGTAGTAAGGACATGATTCAGCGAGACACACCGGCATGTGCTTTTCAGCCGTAATCTCAGCTGAATTGCTAAGCAGCTCAACTGCTTTGTAGGCTTGGGCAAGATAAATCAAACCATCAGGTGAGGGATTCTGCTAAATCTAAATGTTCAGGATTGCATAAGACTTTCAGGAGATAAAAAAAAAGAAAGATGTAGCAGCAGCATCTCTTTGCATCTCTGCAGCTCTGTTTGAAACTGGCTGTGGCCTTGCTTTCGGTGGAGTTAATTTCTAGTTTTCTTTAGTGTTAACAAGAGGACAGAAAATCCTGCTGACTGTGTCCCACGTAGCCCAGTCTTAAACCAGACATAAGTGGCAGCCAAGATACCAATAAAAGATACTTAGTGGGATGGTGTGAGCGAAGGAACTATAATAGTCTCAAGCTTGCTGCTATCTGTATACGGCCTAGATAGTATGTTGTACTGAATTCAAAAATATCAGAGCACTACTCCAGCCCTGATAAAGGCTTAAAGCTTCCGTGTGATGAAGGTATTATTTCTACTTTACAAATGTACCATAGACTAATTGATTTTTCCATCAGGGAGGAGCACAACCCCGGTGACCATATTTCTGTCCTATAATGATATGGACACTACATATGTTGCAATTAGATTAGATGATATGCAAAATAGGCCCCTTTACAATGTTCTTCAGCTACGTTAGCTTCTCAATGCTGCACTGCCAATACTGTAGGGATTGCTTGTTTCGCAATCGCCAAAACACACCCCCCCTCCAAAAAAAGCTGCACTGGCACCGTTTAAATATTCAAAATAAATCATGAGCTTCTGTCATGTGGAAACAAAAAACTAATGATACAGTGAAAGGCTACATTTCCATAACTCTGACTCACATCTACATATTTCCCATTTGAAAGTCAATGGGAACCGTGTGGCTAAGTGCCATGTGATTCTGAAAAACACAAAGGCAGCCTGCCTCCTCCTTGGCAGCCACAGCTCCGTCCTCCCGCAGAGGAATCACCTATGTGATTTGCATCTGATTTCCTTGCTAACCTGCAAGAGAACTGGAGCCAAACAGTAGGAGATGCACCAACGGGATCTGAATATTTAGCAGCACGGGAACGAGGGGTAATTGATTCCCGTCTTGGGCACGCTGATGTAGCTGCTCTTTGCATAGTCAGGAGGGGAAAGGAGTTGAGTTGAGCTAATATATTCATCAGCTGTTAGCTTTTCCCCAGAAGGAGACTTTTAACCCCATAAATATCTTCTCCCGAAGAGCTTCAGGTCAACCTTTCGCATATGGAAATCCATTTTTCCATCTACAACATGTTGGCTGAAAGCTCACCTGGACGGTGGGACAATGTTCTCTACAAACGGATGGTTAAATAATAACATGACTGCGTGGACTCATTTCTAGTGAATATAGTTGGTTTTGTCCCACTGGAGTTCCTTCATCTCTATAAGAAGAAGATGAGCAAATGGTCAACACGTGGATGATGAAACTAAAGCCAGAATTCAGTTCTACTTTCTGCAATATCTTTTTAGGTAATGTCAAGCTGGTTCCTTGAAGGTGCACTCTCTACTTGTTTATTTTTTTATTCATTACAGGAAAATCAATTCCAGACTGTGCACACTTTGTCCTGATTTCTTTAGTACCATTTGATTTAAAAAAAAAAAAAGAAAAAAAAAGAAAGCATTAAAGCTTTTTTTCAGTTCTCTTGAAAGCTCTGTACGGCAAGGGAGAAATACATTAAATCCCTGTTGCTGCAGTGAAGTCTAACCAGCTACAGACTTTCCCAATCACAAGAGTCCATTGGCAAGGACCACGCTGTAGTCTTGCAGTCTATCTGGCTGCACCAGGAGAAAAATAAAAAATTCCTAGATTAGTGAAATGCACAAATAGAAAGCAAAAATGCTATTTTTAGCTTCATTTCTTAAGAAATAAGGTTTATGTGATCCCACTGCTCTTCTCTTATGGGTTCTGTTTCTCTTTTTGCCTGTGCCCCTGCTACCACTTCTCAGTCAAATAACAGTCCCAAAGGCTGTCCAGGCCCTGCGGTGAAGGTGACCCACTGGACAAGCTAAGCCAGGGGGGCTCAGGAAGAGCTCACCACTTGCAAGACAGCAGAGTGTAGTCTCAAGAGAAAGCCGAAACTGTGACTCCAGCTGGAGTTTGCACCTTTCCAGACACACTGGTAATTAATGACAAGACAGAGCTCCATAGAAAAATGGGTTTCTACCAGTTTCTATTGAAATCAGCTTTTCTGGCCTCAATCCTGCCTCATGGTGCAGCGGACCTGGTGGCAGGGTACAAGCCATCAGGTTTGTGTTAATGCTGTGGTTTTAACTTCTGCAAAACACAAACATCTGATTACTTCCCAGGGTGTTCTGAGTGATGGTGAATTAATTTTTATTTAAATGTTTTGAGATCCCAGCAGCTACGCAGATGGGAAACCTTTTCATTCATAATGTAGGGCCCCTGACTCAGAAAACCATTCTGCCCCATCCATTTACTAATTCAGCATCATTACGATTTCAAAATCAACATGCATTTATAAAATAACCTGAGTGACAGTCAGCAATCGGGACTGTTATGGACTTTCAGGTTAGCAATTAGGGAATTATTAGCAATGTGGATTTAGTCATTTAAGTTGTTTGTGGTTACTGTTGTGGGGTTTTTTTCCTATGGTTAATTCAGCAGATGTAAAAACAACAAGTGTTTAGCTATGGAAAAGGGAATTTTAGGTTCCTGCTTGAAAATCTGCATAGTGGCTTCAGCTCTTACTGACTGATTAAGCTTAGCTGCTGGAGGACTGCTGGATTAGCATGTCACAGGGCCTCCTCTTCTAAGGCCCCTTGTAGGGCCACAAAAGATTAAAAGAAAGCTGAGGAGAGGGCAATTTCACTGCATTTAAACCAGTCTACTTTATTCATTATTCAAGTGGCTGTGTTGTCCGTGAAAATTTTCAAGTAGTGATTTCCTGGGGAAAAAAAATAAATCATTCCTTTTAGCCTTACAACCTTATTTTTCATTTTAACCTTCTATCCTTATTTCCCTTGATTTTAAAGCATAAATACATGCTTCCATGCTTCTTTGGGAGTGAAGTGGACCTTAGTCTAAAACACTCCTTTAGTGCATTTATGGATGATCAGAGCTACCGTTAATGCTTCCGTTATTAATTTTATTTTAGCACCGAAGCCCTTTGCTGGTGAGCAAGGGATGTTAAGCAAGCAAGGAAGCTTGCCTTGAGGAGCACTGGGTCCATCTTCTAAGCCGAGGAGGGAGTCCCCAGAGCAGCAAGGACAATATTAATTGCAGCCTTGGGATCTGGGTGGGCGTAAGTTGGTACCCTTTGTGGCAAGTACTTCATTATTAATTAAACCTGCAGCTGGTGGTATTGCCCATGAAGGTGCTGTACTGCACTCAGATCCCACTGTGGGACAGGAGATTGCCCAGCACCAGTGGGAAAGACCTAGGGGGGGTTCGTTCCCTTGTGCACAGCTGAGGCTTTGTAAGATTTGTCATTGCATGAACGCTGCTCACATATTTTTTTGGCAGCAAATGAAAGGCTTTGCCTTTTGGCAGTGTGTTCGGAGTGCCAGGGTTCATCTTTCTGATTAGTGCCACGTATCGCACCATCAAAATGCCCTTCTGAGGCTCAGCAGAGAAGGTGCACTGGGGACTCTAACGTGGAGCTGTGTGTCTCTCTCTCACACTCCCTTTGAGCTCTGACAGCTCATTTTGCTTCTCGCTGGGCTGGTGGCAAGCAGTGGGAAGAGGCTGGCTTCCCCCATCACCTTTTCCTTTGATAAATTTCTTTCAACCTTGAAAGACGTCACCTTCAGGTGAAATGGCCAGTGCAAGCATGGAAAGATATTTCCATGCTCAGCCCTCATTAGAGTCCAACAGTTCACCTGTGCATTTAATTAAATTGAATTTCAACTTAAAATTCATGAGCAGAAAAAATAGTTGGAGGACAAGCTACAGGAACACCACCGATTCAGAAATCCTTGTCGTTGTGTAGACCTTACGTAAAGAAAAGGCAAAGGTGGTTGGCTGCTGCATGGATTTGAGGTCCATGCAGGTGGAAATGCCTATGGAGGGCTTCAAAGGGGGTGTTCCCCATGAGTCCTCATGCCTCCACGTCCTCTGTATAGAGGGACAACCAGGAGACCTGAAAGCCCCAGCTCCCAACACAGCTGAACATGACCAACTCATGGGGTTTTCAAAGTGATTCCTGCTCTAATTCAGTAGTAACACACACATCGCTGCCTAAATCTCAGGGAAGGACAAGAAGGAAAGAATAAAATGGGAAAGCACATCCTGAGGTCTGCAAGAATTGAAGACTTTCTGAAAGACTCAATTGGGCTGTTGGGCCCACTTCAGAAAGGAGGCATAAGCGCATGATTAACACTAAATGTGTGCTGAAATCCCACTGAAATCTTTAAAAATACCCTAACATTGAGAGATTTCCTTTGAAATCGGTATGACTGCTTACATCTTCCTCAGTCAGGACTCAGATGCTTTCTTGTATGCAAGTCTAAAGCTGCAAGGTCAAACACGGCTATTTGCACTTTCCTATTAGAACCCAGACATTTAAGGGAGCATATTTACTAAGGAAAAACCAAAATGTTATGTGGATTCTGTGATTTTGGTTGCTCATGCATCTTCTGGTTTTGCAGACCTCAGGGATCATGTGGTGGTGCTTACTCCACTCTGGTGTTCAGGCTGCAGGTCTAATGAGGGTGATTCTCCACCCCTCCCCCCCCAATTTTTCTCTATATATGCAATCTGCTGTAGTAGAAAATATAACTTTGGATATGGTAATTTCCTTATTTAATATTTGAATATAGAAGCATTTCATTCATTCCATTTAGGATATTTCTTACTGCTCTGTACAACTACCTGAAAGGAGGTTGTAGAAAGGTAGGGGTTGTTCTCTTCTCCCAAGTAATAAGTGGTAGGACAAGAGGAAAACGGCCTTGAGTTGCACCAGGGGAGGGTTAGGATGAATATTCGGAGAAATTTTTCACCAAAAGGGTTATCAAGCATCGGAACAGGCTGCCCAGGGAAGTGATGGAATCACCATCCTTGGAGGTATTTAAAAGACAGGTAGATGTGGCACTTAGGGACATGGTATAGTGGTGGACTTGGCAGTGTTAGGTTAACGGTTGGACTTGATGACCCTGAAAGGTCTTTTCCAACCTAGATGATTCTAAGAGTCTGTGATGCTGCTGCCAGCCACAGGGTGCTATCACTGATCTCCTTAGACAGTCCAGGAGCAATGTATCTAGCGAGTGCAATATTTACCTCAAAAATAAATGTCTACCTTAAACCCATGAGTGCCACAGAGGTTCTCACAAGCCAATGACATGGCTTCCAGCCCTTGAAATTACGGAAAGAAAATACTTCAGGGAGTTTGCAGAGGTTTATTTTCTGTACAGGAGTGCAGATACACCATTATTCCAGCTACTTTTGAAGGAGCACAGCCAACTAAAATTATACTGTAAGCAAGTATTTTCCTCAACTTTCTTTAAAAGTAACCATGACGGTTATTAAAACTTAACTTAAAAAATGCCAATTTACATGTTTACTTTCTCTGGTTTTGACTGAACTTGGAAAAGAAAGATGTAATAAATAAATAAATAAAGTCAACCAAAGAACCTTTTCTTGGTGCTTCATAGTCAACTTATTTTTCAAATTTTTAGAATTGAGAAGTCTGGCTTTCCTGTATTACAGGGAAAGACTGCTTAAATACCTTCTGTGGATATTTTAATGGGAACTTTTGTTCTTTTTATATTTGAAAAATTTATTGATATTACTAAATATGTCAATGAAGGTTTTATTGAAACTGAATGTTTCCTTTTAGCAGACCTTCACAGCAGTGTACAACTATACAGTAGAGATTGTGTCTAACAGTGTCTCCTCTTTTCTCTTTCCCTTTTTCACAGGGTGCCCTGTTACAGGGAATTGAAATGAAATTTTATGTATAATTTTTTTTAGTGTAGGCATGTTGTAAGATGCAAGCAGAGATATGTTCTTTGCTATCTTATTCTCCAGATCTTGTTTACAAGATGGAAACAAAATAATTAGGTGATGAGTCTATCTGTAATCTTTGAAGGGAGAAAATAGAAAAGGTATAAAACCTCTCAGCAATTCTGTGGTTTGGAAAAAAAAAAAAAAATCACACACAAACAAGGCTAAAGCTAAATTCCTTTTAAATCTTTAAAGACATCCTGAGCAGCATTTCAGACTACAGCCAGAAATGCTGCAGACCAAAGCTTCATTGGGCTCGTCTTCGTAAAACTCGAGATTGAATACAATTCCCTGGGAAGCTCAGGAGACAAGGGCAAAGCAATTCAACAGCAGCACGTACATTTTTAGAAGCTTTTTACAGCCCTGGCTATTCTGACCTCTGCAGTGGTCTTGCCGTTGTTTAGGATAGAGGAGGTTTCTCTTTTTCCGTTTCAGAAAGTTGTTTATGCGACATGCTGTTTTCCTCCGTTCGGGCTCATCTTGTTCAAAAGCATTTCCTCTGCCCTGCAGAAACCGTGGGGCTGTGAAGGAAACAAGCTTGCCAAACTCGAGGCCAGCCACTTTCACAGGTCAGTTAAGTGTATGCCATCGGCTCACAGAGCGCAGATGAGCCCCCACGCTTCTTCCGAGGACACAGAAATTCTTTGCTGCCGTTATTTCTCATAGATTTATTCCACTTCAGATTTCAGCCAATGCTGGAGCCTCCGTGATGAGTTCCTTTGCACATGGCTAATGGGAGCTGTTTGCTGCCCCCAACACTTTGTGAGCTAAGAGAGAAAAATGGCACAGAGACCAAGTGACATGACAGAGGCTGTATTCAACAGCAGTGGCAGCACATGAAACAAACTGCACCTCAAAGCCCGGGCTGCTCAGCACCTTTTCTGCTATGTATGCCTGGTGATGGTCACCACAAGGGGGCTGATAGAGCTCCTGGGACTAGCCCGGCTCTTCCAACTTTGAGGGCTGTAAGGCACTGGAACAGGTTGCCCACAGAGGTTGTTGAGGCCCCATCCCTGGAGGTGTTCAAGGCCAGGCTGGACGTGGCCTTGGGCAACCTGGTCTGGTGGGAGGTGTCCCTGCCTATGGCAGTGGGGTTGGAACTCGATGATCTTCAAGGTCCTTTCCAACCTAAACCATTCTATGATTCTATGATTCCCAAAGCATTGCAGCCGCACATGGCTTGAGACTTGCCGTAACCACCCTGCCTTGCTTGACTTGTCTTTGCTGAGCTTAAGGATACGCATCTAAGAGTAGGTGCAAGCGCCTGGAGGGAAGGAACCTGTTGGTTTGTGTGGTTAGACTGTAAAGTAGCCTGCGTGCTTTGGGGTACTGTAGCTGAGGCTTTGAATGATGCCTGTGGCAATTAGTTGTCCAGATGCCATTGAAAGTCAATGAGAACTGGGTGAAATCCTGAGAATGGGTGAGCAGCCAAATGCTACCATATGCTCATAAGCTTTTCTTCCGTCTAGCACAGTGATCAGCACAAAATGGCAGCCGGAGCAAGGCTTAAGACTGTGAATAGCAATTGAGATAAGCATAATAAATACAAAAGCAAGTGCCTTTCTCTAATTCATGTGGAGCAGGCTAATGACATGATTTTCAGTTCAGAAAGTTATGCATTAACCCTACACTGGAGCCCAGGAATTACCAGCATTACTTTTTTTTTTTTTTTTCTATTCCTTGCTTTGGGGGCAGTAAAGGGAAAAAGAAAAAAAAATCAAGGTGGCCATATACGAACTTGGTTTGTGGCTTCATCTTCTCCCTCCTCGGGATCAAGAGCAAAATCAAAGCAGATTTGCAATTGATGATGAACCAAATCAAAGCAATTGATTTCTCGCACTGTTTCCCATTTCCTCCTCAGGTGCAAAATTTGGCTTCCATTTAAATGATCCCAGCATTTATTCTGTGAAACACATAAAAGCATGGAAAATGAAAACACATGAAGGCTTAAAAAAAAAAAGAGGTAGACCATGCATTTTCCATGCATTTCCAACATAGTCCTTCCTACTCTGTTTATTCAGGGGGCACTTTGGAAAAACCCAGATGAGTTTAAGATGAAAAGGGACTACAAGAGATCCTTTTTCTCCTTCCTCCTTGCACATATGTCCCACAGCAGGGGAGGGATGCTTCAGTGCTCCGTAAACACCTTGCTTTTGTCTTGCCTTGTTCCTGTGAGGGGTTGCATCATGCCTTGTAAAAGTGACACCGCTGGAATTGTGCCGTGCAAGTACAAGGCAAAACAAAAACACAACCCCGAGCTTTAACCGCACATGTCTGACAGCAGCTTATTAAACTCGGAGCAGGCATCAGAAAAGAGAGAGCAAGCCTGTGNAAAAAAAAAAAAAAAAAAAAAGGTTGTTTCTCACAGCGTGAAGGAAAAATGTTTTCTACTAAGTGAAAGAAAACAAGGCAGGGGAAACAATTCCTGGGTTGCGGGGAGGTTCTTTTTTTATGGAACTCAAGTTTGGGATGTCACTTGCTAATATGGTCTCTACAATTTAAATCTCCATCAAGTTGATCAGCCTAAATATTTGCACATGCTAATTTGTTCAGCTGGGGCCCCTTGATCTGTCATATTCCTGTGAATCATGTTTTCTGTTGGCTCATTCTTTGGGACAGCTTGCCTCCTTTTGGATTTGTTATTAAAAGATAATATTGACTTAGTTTCCTTTACACTGAGCAACAGCCTTGTCTCCTGCAGCCTGCCTTGGTTTGTGCGTGAGTGCGTGCGTGCATCCGTGTGTGAGACAAGCTGCTCTCAAAGACTCCTTTCCTGCTGCTCCTCATGACAAGAATAATCCGCATCATCTTCCCAGAACTACTTGGTGTTCTGTGCCCCACTGGCATGTCGTGTCTGCCAGGACTTCAGCCTAGATCAGAGCATCACTATGAACTTTGGGACCTCAAGGAAGAGTTTGCTTGAACTTGCTCCTTCTAGCACCAGCTTCTGCTGGATGCCACCGAGGGCAACAGGACCCCCAGTGCTCAACCTCATTGCACCCCTGACCCTCAGCAGGGTAAATGCTATGATCCACTATCCAGCAACCCTCTGCAGGCAAGATTCTGCCTCTATATCCACCACCTTCTGCTCCCAGAAACCACAGGTCTGGGGAACGCTTCAGCTACCTCTTCTTGATTGCATTCAGCTCTCTTCTCCTGAAAATCCTTCCCTGACCACCAAAATTGCTGCTGGCCGCTCGCTGCCCTGCCCAGCTCCGGGGCTGAGTGCTGCTGCTCTAACTTCCTTGTAGATGGCTACACGTAAGGGCAGCACCCCAAGAAATGAGCAGTGGGAGCTTTCCCTGCCCTTCCTCCCATCATCTCCCTGCCCCGGGCTGGGCAGCCAGGGAAGGTCGTGCCTTAGCTGAGAAGCAGCAGCGTCTGCTACTGCCTGTGCTCAGCTCCCACCACCCTCGCCGCAGACCTTGAAGGCTGTAAATTGTAAGGACTGACGAGTAATGATTTTTATTTTATTTTTTTTCCATTTCTATGCTTGTGCCAGTGCACTTAGCACCCGTTCTCTCTCCCTCTCCGAGATTTCTTGCGGAAAGCATCAGAGAGGAAAGATTTAGGATTGCCTCTCCCTCTGGAGCTGTGATGATGGACGGTGAGCCCTCCCTCTGTATAAAATGCGTGCACGCACAGCGTACTCCTCTCTGCTATGCCCCATTGCTGCTGCCACGTGCTCGTCTATGGGACCAGCAATACCCAGGTGGGGTGTAGGTGGGGATGTTGGGAGTTTGAGGGATGGTGAGAAGAGTGCTACTTATTTTAAATTTCTCCATTTGCTTTACCAATTACTTTAGACAACATGAGTCTTGAATTTCTGTGATTTTTTATATTTTTTTTTCCATTTCATCCAGTTTTGACCATAGCTTTGAGCTCAGTTAATTTCAATTATATTTCTTATTGCCTCCTACTTATATATGGGAAAATCAAGTGAAATTCTCACCTAGACAATAGTATGTGAAACCAATTTTCAGAAATAACATAGGTCTGGAGAGTCAGGAGCCTTTTTTTTTTTTTTTTTTTTTCCCCTGTTGGCTTTTTCTGGGACACTGAGGAAAGCACTTCGTTCATTTGGAGTGTGGTCTCAGCATCCACATAACCACAAAGAGGACTTCAGTTATCTCATGGGCTCACCCCTCTTCACACCCTCCCTTCTTCTCCTGGGGAAACCAGTAGTGTCCATTGACTTAAAAGACAATTCAAAGGAATTGCACAACTTTATTCACTTATCAAAGAAATGTGATGAAGTTCACACTCCCTTCTCCTCTAAAGCACACATTCTGAAATTGAGTTGCTCGGGCTGCGTAGGAGTGAATTTCATTAAGCAAGACAGCACAGAAATTCCTCAATAACAGTCGGACCTATCCACTTCCTTCAGCTAAAAAACGCAGATTCAGACGGAGGGCTCAGGGAGGTCATATTTACATCTTGCCTAGCAGCTTGCTTTTCCTGGGATACTGCAATATGCTCCCCGTTTTGTAGAAATCATCCTCATTCTTCGGCTTCTTTTCCCTTACTCCCAGACTCCGACGGAAAACCAGCCCACGGAACGAGAGTACAATTGCTGTGCTTCACTGGATGCAGCAAACAAATAACTTGTCTCCTGCACCCATTACTTATCCTTGCTGTGTGTTTTTAGCCTACCTCCTATAAAAGAAGCAGCTAATTTATAATCATGTTGTTTGTCGGGGGTGTTTGTTCACATCTGTCTGTCGGCAAGTTTTATAAATCAATTAGCCCCAGACAGACACACTCTGTAGCTTTCTGTGTTCCCACAGATGTCACTTACTCATCAGCAGAAAAAACACTATCCTTCGCTGTCTCCTAATTTGGGTGCACGTGAAAAACAATTAAGTATGTCTTCTGCACATGTGTATCAAAAGTGTTCCAGTTACCTGGCAACCAACCCAAAAACTCTGCTGGAAAGCCAAACACCTGAGTACAATACTGTACCCATTTGCATGTATGTGTATATATACGCCTGAAGAGATGTATGTGGAGTTATTTTAGTATGAAAGAATAAGGACTTGGGGAATTTCTTAAAATAACTGAGTTGGTTCATTACCATTTCTGCAAATGTGAACTTAGTAGTAAGGCAGGGGAAATTAAAGCTGCGTATGAGATGGGGAGGGATTTTTGGGAGGCCGTAGGATGTGCATAGCAGCCGCAGTGGTGTACTGCAGTCAGAGGGATTTAGGGGGAGCGTTGAAGTGACAGGTAAAGTTTACAAGCATTGCGCAGGAGATAATTGCACTCAGCTGGTGTTTTACAGTCCTACTAACTTCTCTAGTTTGCTTGAAGACTCGTAGCAATATATTCTGTTATTGCTCGGTACATATGGTCTCGGATTGTTCTGTCTTTGGTTGCAAAGTGCTTGCTATGAAAAGCTTAGGCTGGTCAGTCCTTCAGCTCCGTCTGCTCCTGGAAATGAGGGATAACAGGAGTGGGGAAGGTATGGAAAAACATCTCCATGTGGTGTAAGCGTAGAAGGAAGAGGATTGGGTTAAAACACTGGTTTTCGTGAATGTGGGTGAGTGTGGGGTTTGAGGGAATGGCAGAGAGTGGGATGTGTGATGAAGAGGAGGATGGAGAGCAGGTGGGATGCCACTGAGAGCAGGTATGGAGAGACACGAAGAGAAGAGAGGCTGCCCACTGGTAGGTGTGCAGCTTCAGCTTTTGCAATTCTTGCCCACAGATGGGGTTAAAAAAGAAGAGATGGGTCCAATGTGGGATGGACACAGATGATCTCCAGACCAACCAGGCCGTGAACCTTGGGCAATTGCAGCGCATTGCGTGATGGAAAGAAATAGAAGTAATGGTCATTCCTGTGTCCTCTTTTCTCTGTTTTTTTAAGCCTTCTATTTCCTCACCTTGACTTTACTACTTTCTTTCCCATAGACCAGTGGAGGGGTTAATCTTTAATACCTTGCAGTAATAAAACTGTTTTAATTAGCATTAGCTTGGAATGACAAGACTACAAGTAATTAAGTTACACTGGGATCTAGTTGGAATGAAATTGATACCAGGGGATAGCATAAACATAAATCAGCATTTAAATAAACTGAAATCAGATTGCTGTAATTAAAAGGAAAATCCATTGGCATTAAGACATAAAAATAACAGATACAGATTTAATAAACATAGCGAAGGATGAGGAGAGAGCCTGGAAAAATGTAAATTGTTCCTCCCCACATACCCGCCAAAAAAAAAAAAAAAAAAAGGAAGATAAGAGATCACTGTTTGGTTAGTATTAAGGAAATACAATTACATTGGGATGGGAGAGAAGTTAGAAAACAGAAGATTATGAGTGTCTGTGCAGAATGCCATTAACATTAACCTGATGCATTGCAAGTGAGTTCTAGTTATAAAAGTAATTACTGGCTACTGAACCCATCTGGAATCTGCAATCAAAGGACAAAGGGAGAAGAACGAGTCGAGGAGAAAGTGATTACTTCTCCAAAGTTAAGAAAGGCATGTGCAGTCAGAAGCCAGCAGCAGGCTGATGCATTTTTTTCATGCTATGGAAAGAGCAAGCCAGCATATGCCTACCAACTCCTACTGTTTTCTTTAGGCTGCTCACCACTATAGGACATGGCATTTTTCTATGGTTAAAAATGATTCATTAGCCTTTTGAATTAAGGGAATCATGTATCTTCTTTAAATGTTATGGTAATTAAGATACACTAGATGAAGTGCCCTTTTTTTTTTTTTTTTGCAAAACAATAATCTCCTTTCAGAGAATATAAAGGATTTGGAGGAGCTGTTGTAGGAAGGAAGATTAAGAGAACTCTGCATGAAGTGATTCCTGCTTAGTTGTGACCTCTCAGGTACGAAAACCCTACCTGAGCTGTGAGTAACTCACTGAAAGCGCCCAGGCAGGTTATGGTGACAGTCACAACAGAGTAAACATTGCTTTATGCTCTGGGTCCTTAGCTCTTCTGCAGACGGGTCTTACCTTCGTCTGCAGGGTCATCCGCGATGAAGTTGTAAAGGCCAGCGTGGATCAATGCGGACAGGGAATGGAAGCGCAACATTATTTATACACTATGCAACACAAGTGTCAGGCAAGCTTTATAGACAGAGCAAAGATGTGGCTGTGTTTAGAACTCTGCTGGTTAATGCACTATGGGGTACTTCTAGCCTGTATGGGTGGCCTGCACATGATGCGGAGACCCAACCCATCCTACCCATTTCACGCACTTACTGGTCTTACCTGGTGGACATGGGAAGTCCACATGTCATAGGACTAAAGTATTTGGGAAGGCTGAGATCTGTCACACTTGTGCTGTACCAGTGATCTGTAGATATGTCCAGTAAGTCTGATATCTTCTGTATGCATTAGACTTACTGGTTACACATGAACACATTATCCAAGGCACATAAAGAATGATAGGGGCATCCCAGTTGAGTTATATTCTCTGTGCATCCACCAAAGAGTTGACCCGCACTTGCGCAGAGGACATTCAGTTGGGATTTTCAGATATTTTATAGGCATAGGCTGTTTTGGGTTGAAAGGGACCGATGGAGGTGATTTTATCCAACCTTTTTTCCTAGTCAGATCTGTTTTTCCAGTCACAGCAGAGACCCAAAGAGAACAACTTTTCAAATTATATCTATAAAAAAAAAAAATCCTGATTAGAAAAAGAAGGCATGCATGGCAAAATTTTTGAGGTTAAGATAAACAGATTTATTTAAACTGATGCAAAAGGATGTGTGCATTATTGTCTGGGGTAGTGTTGGTTTAGTTTATTTATGATATTTAAGAACAGTATAAAGTCAAAGAAGCAGGAGCCATCTCTGACCCAGTGTAAGAACCTGAAGCAGAGTTTGTGTCACTTAAGTAACGAGGTACATGCATGTTGTAGGCAGCACCGTGGGCTGATGATGGTAGGATGGGGTGAAAAAGACAGAGATCTGATTTTTAAAATTGAGGACAGAGAAGACAGGAACTGGAGAAAAGAGGAAATAAACTGTTTGGCAGTTGTACTACCTCATTTCCTTTTGCTTACTTAAATGTAAAAAATGGTGAAATTAGTGCATTTTTATAAAAGTGAACAATACTCATCCCGTTGTAGTTACTGGGAGTTTTGCCATTAACTTAATGGGACTGAGGTTCCAGTTCCTGCATTTAATCATCAGAAATATAATTTTATTGAGTAGTAACAGAGCAATTTTGCACCACATATTAGATGTCACTTGCATACATCAAAGCTGTTCCTTCCGTGATGATCGTATTACTTAGCCTAGAATAATTACCATTAATAATAGTGTTGTCATTTGCGGGGAAAGAGTCAGGATCAAACAGAGAAATTAACAGAATAACTTTTTGGCATAAATCAAGCAGGCATTATTCAACCTTACTTGACCACACATTCACCTCCTCAAACTAAATGACTGCTTGTAATACAGAGCTGCTAGTTTAATATCAGAGCATCAGGCCTGAATTCCTCTCCGCAGATCAGAGGATGTTTCTAGACATGTTTGTGCCCCTGCATGGAAGGGAGCAGAGGAATAGCTTGATGAGGGTCCTTCACTTGTTTTTAAAATGACAACCCGTGGAGCCATCAGCTGGCAAATGCTAAGTGGGATGGGGAACGGAATGATCGTACCCTGGTTATGATGACTGTGATCTTGCATCTGCACAACCCCGTCTGGAACCTGTCGTGTTTTACAGACGTCGCCAGCTATGAATGTATAATGTGCCACGCTCTGTAGTGCAGTCACCTTATGGGTGAAACTCAGCAACCGACTTGACAGCATCCTGCCTCGTTACATGAGAAATTTGGAGACAGAATGAGAAATTCTCCCGCCAAGTGACAATACAGGGAGAACTTGCCTAGGTCAGCTGTAATCACCAAATGTAACATGGGACCCGGACAACTAAATGAATATCGTTACACACAGTGAGAGAGTGAAGCAGCCAACTTTTTCGTTTCCCCACTCTTTTCTTTCAAATAGAGCTTGTTTACAGTATGAAATTGTCCCCACCAGAAGAAACCAGAAATGACAGAGGACAGATCTTCATTTCCTTACTTCCCCTTCTGTGCCTTGCTCACCCAGTGTGAACCTAGGGATTGACTCTTGTGTGTTCCTCACAGCATCTCTGTTCCTCTTATACAAATCCTTTGTTAAACCAACCATTGTTTTCGTGGGGAATTTCACAGAATCACGGCTTGCAATGATAAAGTTGCAAAACGGATGGAGGCATCACTTGCTGTGGTTTTCTAGCAGGGAAAATCAGATGAAAGCTTTCTGCTAGGCTACTCCCGCACAAGAGCATCAGACAGTCGTTTACTGCAGCAGTGCCATCTCGTCTGGACAGAGCTGCTATCTTTCTCCTTGCGTCAGGAGGTAGTAGCACCAGCTTATCACTATCTAGATGAAAAAGTTCAAGGGAAGAGGCAAGAAGCCAGATTTCATAGCAGAGGACACAGAGTCCCTAGAAAGCTGGGGACCCAGTTCCTTCCTGATGCTGCTCTTTTAGCAGTATCAACTCCCTGTTCGCCAGATGTCTCTTGCTGTTCATTTTTTAAAAATTTGTGTCTTGAATCTATCCAAAAATATAGAACAAAGCCTCCTACTGAAATCCGTTACATTGACGAAGTGTCAAGAATCCTGAAATAGTGTTTTCATCCCCTACCGTGCCAAACAACAGCGTGTGTCTAAATACACTGGCAGATCCTGAAGTATACCCTGATGGATATTAAGGACTTGTTGCATGGAGAAGAGATTTTTTTGCCGAAGTCGAGACTTGCTCGTCTGAGAGTGCCCTGCCTTATAATACATAAAACTAGAAGTTATCAGCAGATCGTAACTTTTGAGCTATAATAAAAGTGGGCAAGTGATCTTGTCTGTCACCCGAGCACAGACCATAACTCTAAGCAGCATGAAAAAATGCATTGAAACCTGTCCATGGAGCAGTGGAGCAAGTTATCTTGGTAGATACATAAAATACTGCTAAGGAAGGTGATCATTAGACTCAAGATCAGAGGAGGCTTCTTGGCAAACTTTGGGTTTAGACCAAAATGGAGTGCAATGCAGGAATCTTGTCTGAAGGCCGGAGAGGATAAACATCTTCACAGAAGGAATAAGACCACCAACACACATATAGTAGAGTTAGTTGGCAGTTCAACAAAACTGAAGAACAGAAGGTGCGCCCCGCTATGTTAGATAAAAGCAGCATGTCTGTGCTCTTGCAGATCCTCCAGTTTGCTCTCTTCTTACTTGAGTTGAGCTTCTTAGATTATCTTAGATGATGTTTAAGGGCCCTTCAAACCTAAACTATCCTATGATTTTATCATTCTTCAGCCAGGTGGGCATCTCCTCCCCTCTCCCCTCTCCGTTTTCAGCCTGAGAAATGATTGCTCCATCCAGGTCTGGTGAAATAAGCAATGTTGTCTCATTGCATCACCTCCCATATCTTAAAATAACTCTCTATGTATATTAGGAAGAGCAAACGAACCTCAAAGTATCCTGTCTGTGTCACACCTATGTCATGAACAACAGCATTGCAAAAACATCCTGTTGTTGATGTCAACAAGGCGACATGACAACTGCTGAGTGGGAGTTTTTTTCTTCAAGCTGTTGGCTATTCCCAACTTTGCCATTGCTGCATGACCTTGGTGAACCCACTTCCCTTTCACCATGCATCAGCTGGTCAATTGGTAATATGGGGATAACCATACTTATAAGCCTTTTTACGTTTCCTTGACATTCACGGAGGACAAGTGGAAGAGGCAAGCTGGCTATTACTTAGCTATGGTCTTATGGATGCTTGTCTTGGGATGCTGCATGGATGAGGCATGCTATAGCTCCTCTTTGCCTCCATTCTCTGTTGGAAATGAGGTGTGCGTGGTCATCACTGGGGTCTGGCCTCTGGCATCTTCCTGGGGACAGCAGAGTTGTCTCTGTTGTCATAGGGTTTTGCTGCAGGGTTACTAGAACTTTTGGAGAAATCTATGACAAGGACACATCTTTCTCTCTCTCCTTCCTGCTGTCTTGCCCACTCTGTGAGTTTAACCACGGCACATGATGTTTTCTTCATTGCACCTCTGATATGTGAGAAGTGAGTGCCTCGTTAGAAAACAACTAGGCAGGCATCAGGCTCACTGTCATCATTGCTGTAGAGCGCACACATGCTGGGGAGGGAGAGAAAGGAGTCTCCACACCTTTTGGGAAATCAAATTAAGATTGCATTGAAATGTGCAAGCTGTTCATTCAAACAGTCTAATTTGGGGGGATGGGGGGCACAGAGAAAAGATGGTGGGATGGATAGAGGGCAAGAACAAGCAAGAATTAAGAAATGACATGTCAGAAATAACATTTCAGTTAAACCACAGAATTCCGTTGCCAGAATGGAAAAAATATGAAACCTGGCCTTGCTCTGCTCTTGTAAATCTCTGGCTGTGGAGGCCATCATGGAGGATAAAGTGTTGTGCAGTGCCGGCTCAGAGTTGAATCAATTTCTCCGCGTGGACTTTTATGTCCCGCTATGTGAAATTGAAATATTATTTCTTTCAGATCTCACTTTTCTGGCTTTTTCTCTGGGGCTTATTTAAGAAATAAACAGCACTGCCCCCACCTCCTTTAGCAAGTCCCACCATCAGGTGGATCTGGCTCTGCTCCCAACTCTCAAGAAGTAAATCTCCCCAGCCAGGCCTGCTGACTAGCTCTTGGTTTCTTTTCTGCGTGTTATTGTTTGCTTGTTGATCCATGCCATGGGATGGAACACAATTAAATGAAGAAAAATGAAAACATGGTGCTATGCCAGACAGTTTTGCTGCTGTCTTGCTGATTATGAAAGATGAGTGTGGTTCTGGGCAAACAGACAAGAAGGGATAATGCTGTGTCCTTGATGTACTCCACCTTCGGCAGCTTCTGTGGAGCTCTGGTCCTTCCCCAGCACCCATGAGAAGAGTGGCAGCATTGATGTAGGCAGGAGCTGCCCTTGTCCCTGGGCTTGTTTCGTACAGAGTTTGTCACAACCTAAAGTGCATGGTGATTTGGTGTTCTTAGACAGGCATTATTTTGAGATATAACTTCGTATGGGATCTAAACCTAACCTGTGCTGAAAAAAGCCTGCTTTTACTTTGCACAAGGATTTTCCTGTCATAAACGAGCCCATCTTCTTCTACTGAGCCAAAAGTTTCTCATTCCTTCAGCAAAAACACAAGCTCTCACACACGATCTTCTTCCTATGAGGACAGGCTGAGAGAGTTGGGGTTGTTCAGCCTGGAGAAGAGAAAACTCCAGGGAGACCTTAGAGCAGCTTTCCAGTATCTGAAGGGAGCCTATAAGAAAGTTGGAGAAGGACTTTTTACAAGGACATGTAGTGATAGGACAGGGGGGAATGGCTTCAAACTGGAAGAGGGGAGATTTAGACTAGATAGTAGGAAGAAATTTTTCACTCAGAGGGTGGTGAGACACTGGAACAATCTGCTCAGGGAAGTTGTGGCTGCCCCATCCCTGGAGGTGTTCAAGGCCAGGCTGGACAGGGCTTTGAGCAACCTGGTCTAGTGGGAGGTGTCCCTGCCCATGGCAGGGAGGTTGGAACTAGATCATCCTTAAAGCCCCTTCCAACCTAAACAATTCTATGCTGATGTGTCTTCTAGCCCAGTTACATCACCCAGCAGTCAGGCTTTCTATGACTTGGCGTTGTTGGGTTTTTTTCCTCCATCACTCTCACTTGTACTGGCACTAAATCTCTTACTTTCAGCGCTAGAAAAAACAACATACATACATCAGATGTAATAGAAAATACCAAGATATCCAGATTACCATGATTCTATGATTACTTCTTGTTCTAGTAAAGTGCACTTCCAATCAAATATTGGGACACGTCTTAGCTAACAAGGCAATTTCTTACTAGTCCCAAAGACTGCCTGCAACCCAACCTGCTGAAATTAATACTACTTTTAATCATTGTGTTCCCATGGACAAACCACAAACTTGTACTGAGGACACTTCAGCTGTATTCCCTGTTCAAGGGCTTGGGCAACTCAATTGTTTTCTCTGAGCTTGTATTTCCCATCTGTAAATGATGGATACTAACACTGGTGGCATGTACAACACTTGGAAATCAGGTGGTGGCTGTAGCTACACATTCTGTTTATTTGGCGTTGTTGTTAAATGCCAGTGGGGACAGGACAGGACAATGGAGGAATAGCAAGAAACCATATGTTTCTGCAAAAAATGCACGATTTTACAACTGCAAATTTTGTACTAAATCTTAATGTGACACTTTTGAGAACAAACCCCCTGCTGTTACTACTTTCTCCAGGAACAAACACCAAAAAAAACCCCTCAGATCCAGAACTCACCAAGCAGAAATTAGGGAAAGGGGAGAATTCAGCAACCCAACAGACTGCACCTTGGTGTTATGATTGTAGCTCTGGCAGAGAAAAAGGAGGTAGGAACAGCTGCATTCTCACTGCCGTCAGAGGTACGCTGTGGTACACCATTACGGTGTGTAATTGTATTATCATGCTGCCAGGGAAGTCAAGTGCTTTGCAGAAACTTCTGAGTATGTTTGCTTCATATCCTCTGTTGCCGTGACCAAAAGGAAAGGCAGAGGATTGCTTTTCAAAACAAGGAGGGGGGGTGAGGAGGGGGTGAGTCTTAGGAGAAAAAGGAGGTGAAGAAAATCTCATTAATTTTCCTGGTGAATCATTTCCTTCTTCTTCGGGCTCGCTCAGACCCTGCTGCAATTTTGACTGTGCAGGAGAAGGTGTTTGTGTTTTCCTTCAAAATGCTACCTCCCACAACAGATGATTAATCTTTAAATAACGTTCTCTAATGCTTAAACCTGGCTTTGAAGCTTTCGTCTCCGTGTGATTTCAGCTGCAGTCACAGCCGTGCCACATCTAGGATTACCCGCCACCCGCCAGCCAACATTCTTAGAAATGATAATAGGAAAATTGGGTGAATTTACTGATGATGAAAGATATTAGTTAGACAGCTGCTGTGACTGGAGTCCTTTGTGCACTAAGCAGGTACAAGGTGATTAACACATCTTCCCTTTGCTCCCCGTCCTTGTGGTTCAATGCCAACCTGGGGACTGGCGAACAGGGATGGTGGAACAGATTAAGGCTGTGTTTAATGAGAACTGGGTGAAAATCTATGGCAACTGCTTTTTGGATATTGGCAAGTCACGTAGGACTGGATGGAAAATGCGGTGAAATCACCAAAGTAGAGGGCTGAGCTGAGAGCATCCAACACAGTGCAGCACAGTGCAGGCCCACCAGACCCAATGAAGTAAGGCACCATCCATCTCACTTACTGGAAATGTCTAGGCTTGGGTGGGATCACTGGTGCCCCAGAAGCTTCCTTTACTCTGAGGTGACTATAAAAAGAGCTGGGTGACTACCGTGAGTGCAGACACCTACGCTGAGGGTGGGTGACACAAGGTGCGAGGAACCCAACCCAGACAGGAGCGCTCACTCGGCGTTTCAACTCTGCTGCAGAGAACATCTTGCTTGGTTGCTACGCCTGAATAACAGTGGCTTGCTTTCTGTGCCATGTAATTTGGGGTGGGGGCAGAAGCTCTTCTCACCTGGATATGGTCATAATTGTGACTTTACTTGTGGTTATCTACCCTGATGAGTGTCTTGTGACTCCTTTGTCAGAAACTCCTCAAAGAGGATTGGCTTCTGCGCCTTTCTGTTGTAGAGCGAAGGACTCTCAACAAAGATAAAACAGGCTAAAGGGGGTAAAAAAATGAGTCGTTTTCTCCCCCAGTTTGCTCACAATCTCTGACCTGGATAGAGAGCAACCAGTGGATGAAATGGAGAAACCAATAAATCATCGCACAGCAAATAGAGTTTAGAATAAAAGCAAATTTCTCATTTCAGCGCTGCTTAGGCAGGATCGTATTCACTCGTGGGTGTTAGTCCAGGAATTAGTGGGAAGTCTTTGGAAATCCCATACAACTGTTTGTTGAATGTCTCTTCTATTTATTTAGCATTAGTTTTATTTATGCTATTTAATGCTTTCCAGCCTCATGCATGTATCTGAGTGTCATCGTGAATGTATGTACATAAGAAGCACACACAGTTAGCTTCCAGCCAAAGTCCTACTTGTTCAGGCATAAATTACAAACCCAAAACTAATGTGCTTACAAAACCACCTGTTTTTTAATTACTTAGAGTCAAGGAGACTTGCAGGCATAAGTCAAGTTTTAAAAATGTGCTTGTAATGCTCTTGTAAGTGCTATCTAAAGCTACATGACAGTTTTTACTCAGAGTTTGTTATCTGGGAGATCAAGTCCTTTCCAGCCTTGAAATCTGTGAATTCCTTTGCTGCAGCACTTCAAAAACATAAGGACTCTGAGCAGGGTTATTCCTTCTGCCTCTCTTCCAATACCTATACTGTTTTATTAATTTTAAAATAACACTTGAGCACTGAGCCTTCCTTCTAGAAACCTAAATTATTTAACCCAGAGAATTATTTAAGCCCCAACACATTTCCTGAAAAATAGGCAATAACCCCCTCAGAGATGGAGAATTGAGGATGCTCAAATGATAGCAAAGAGAGTAGGCATTAGGCTGGTAGTAATTTGGGACTAGGATCTTGGATACTTGTCTAAGAACATTGTCTCAATCCCAAAACCATCTTTCCTGTCCTTGCAACCCAAAAAAGCCCACCTCCAGCAGCAAACTACAGCCTGCATGTAATTGCCAGCCCAAGTAGTGATTTCAGCCAGATTTCTCTCATGCTTGAAGACGTGTTGCTGTTGATCCCTCTGCTGACTTGGGGTCTGACCAGGACAACAACACATCCTTTTCCTCATCCTCCTCCCTGAATCTTCACCTGAAATTTGCCTGGAAGCAGAGTACTATACTGAAACTCAGAATAGACTGGTCATTTTTCTTCTTTCTCTACATTGTAATTATTGTAATTTTGCTCCTAGGTCCTTGTGCTCCACTGTGTCCTATGTCATGAAAGGCTTTTTGTACTAGAAAGCTCCATAGAAATGAACACGTCCTAAGATATGTTAGAGACAAACTTATAAATTCTGTTCCTAGCTAGGGATTTAGTTTGAAAGGAAGAAAACAGTGGAGGACCAGGCATGGAGCAGCTTCCTCGTGGGGGGTGACAGCAAGACTTGCAAGACACAGCCAACCATCGGCCCGCACATCGATGGGATGCTGCGCACCTGCCAGGACTAAGTCTTCTGGAAATACACCCACAAGAGTCAGTTTTCCTTTTTTCACGAGAGGGAGAGAGATGGATTTCCCCAGCTCTGGGGGGATTAAATGCCAGTTGGGTTGACTCGATAACGTGGAGCGAACAGGGTCAAAAAAACGACTTCAGCTTTCAAGTGATGGGTTTGTCTGCATCGGCGTGAACAAATTCTCCATTGTATTCACCACAAACAGGCTTTTCTTCCCATATCAGCCTTCAAGGGCTTTTTGTTCCAAAGGGTTCTTTTTCCACTGTATAACAAACATATTTATTGTCAACACTGCAAGAAAACCCTGCTTTCCTTATGTCTGAGTTCCCATGTGTCTCTCTTACACTGTCCCAGGGCATTGATAGACTGTAGGATCTTGTTCCAGGGCCTTATCTGGTTTTCATTTCAGTAGTCCTTTTTGAGCCTTCTCCCATACAGCAACTTACCCGTGTATCTGTCTGACCTCCTGCACCAAAAGCCACTCCGTCCTTTAAGCACTGAAATAGATTTCCCTTCTTTCATCAGCCTGGCATGCCAAGCCCCAGACTTTGCCCCTAGCCCCAGCCCTGCGGGGTTTGTAGCAACATCGCCAGCAAAGGATGTCAAGGCAATGGCCTTCCAGGCCTCAGCAGTGATATTATCAGACCATTAACCTGAGTAAGCTGTATCGCTATACCTGCGTATTTTGACACCTCCGAGTTACTTTGCACTCTCTCTTGCAGCAGACAGCTTCCTCTTTGTAGCTTAGTAGCCGCCCCACTCACTGGTTCCACATTTGCCTTTTAGGATGTGTAAAGCTTATCTGCTTCCCCTGTGCACGTACGTTTTATTTTCTTTTTTTAATTTCTTTTTTTTTTCTTTTTTTGTTTTGAAAAGCCAGATCTTTGGTCGGTGTAAATGCAGTCAGTGGAACTGCAGTGATTTACAGGAGCAAGCTCCGCAGCCCCTGTTTGGAGAGCTGTTAACCATTTGCTATTCTTCGGAAACAATTAAGTATTCTGGGTAAAATGCAATAGCGTAACACTTAGAGGAAACCATGCATTTAACAGAGTGCGTTCCTAGTAATGGGTGAATTTTAATAGGATTAAGAAAAAATGTTTCTTCACGTGTCTGGGCATCTTAATTACTGTGTGTAGGTAGGTGGGAAGATTGTCCCTGTGTCTGAGACAGTGCTTTGCAACTGATTTACTGTATGTCTCCAGTTTAACCACTTGAGTCTATTATGTGTTTGAGTCTGATATATATTGGGTCAAATATATATTAAGTCTAATATATATTTCCAAATGGGCTCAATTTTTAGAGTTAAAGGTGACCCCTATGAAACTTAACAGAGCTATGTGGTTAAGCGTTTGCTGTGGTTTTTTTTTTTTTTATAGCTTAAGCAAGAATATGCTAATTCTTGCTCACAAATCAGTAAGCCATTTAATTCATGTAAACTTTATTTATTTGTATGAGATCATACAGCTTACTATCTATGTTTAATCTGGGTGTTACGGTTTCTTTTCTTCTGTCAGTGGATAGGATGGGTTAGGATCTGAATGCCTTCAGTAGTGATGATCTGAATTTCTTACTGCTGAGGCATCGTAGTAGTTACAACATGGAAAAGAGGGATTTAGAGTAGTTGCTGTGCATATGGACTTTGGCCTCAGTGTCACACATCATCAAAGTTTCCTTCTCTTTGCTGGAGGATGTAGGCTCATCAACGTACAGCTTGTGTCTTGGTGGGCATTCGTGGAGTGTGGAATAGGGCTGGGTTCCCCCTGGGCTGCGTAACAGAAATTTTGGTACGTAGTGTGAAGGTGTCTTTAAATCCCTCATCACTAGAGACACAAGTTGTTTTTTTCTGTCGTGCCAAGAGTGAACCTGGGTACATGATGTTAGATCTGAAAGGTGACTGCTGTTTGATCTCAGCAGATACATGGTCGATCTGAAGAGCATGGTCTCCCTGCTTAGGCAAGCGGCACTCATCACTTGATGATCAAAAGCAGGAGAGCTGCTCAATCACCAAGCGAAGTTGCCGAGAGCTACAGGATTATTGCAGAGAGATGTCTCGCTGCAATCCAGCATCTTTCTCTACTGAAGCAACGTCGTGATGAAAACACTGCAGCACATACCAGCTCTGATCATTTTGTGGTTCCAGCGCCCTTTATGTCATAGGCCATCTCTCTTCTTCCAGCTGCAAGGATGCAGGGAAGGATCCCGCCCGTCACCACTAGCTGATGAACACAAATAAGCCAGCTGCTCATCAGTTTGCTTTAGCTATTATTCTTCTTCCCTGCCTGTGCTTAAACTTTATGGGGTTGCAATGCTTCATCTACCCTAAAGGCAGTCGCTTTCTTTTTAATGCCACTAAATGTTTAAAAACATGTTGATTGAATTTACAAAGGTTGTGTTTCACAACCGTGGAGCAATTGTATTCTTTTAAACGAGGCAGAATTTGCTTATATTAAATCAGTTACAACTGCTATAATTCTGGGATATGCCTTTTGGCACACAAATAGCTCTCTAAAAGCAGAGAGGCATTTTTTGTTCTCCTGGATCCAGTTGCAGGTACAGGTTAGAACAGCCTGTGTTCTTCTTTAACATATGTCCATTCATCCTGGCATTCAGGTCTGCCAGGAGAAAACAGCATTTTCCAGCCACCCCCGGCTCTGAATTTATCAGCTAGCTCAACCAAGCTGCTGAGGAACACCTGGGAGGGTGGGCTCACATCTTTTTTGTATTTTAATGTGTTCCAAATGGAGCAGAGAATATCTGAAACTGTGAATCCAAACCCTCGGACACTGAGCAAGTGTCAGGGTCTCTCCATGTTGATCTCCAATATGAGGTGTGGTCTGGCTCTCAAATGGCTTTTGAAGATCTCCCTAAAAGGGCATATTTTAAAGCCACTTTGGAGTACCCTTAAAATTTCTGGTACAGTTACACTGGGCTGCTAAAAAACCAACTCTGTGCAAAAAGAGCATTTTTGCCTGTCCCCGGGGAAAACCTTCAAGATAGATTTTGCTTCCTACTGCATGCTGTGGCAGTCCAGATGTTTTCTCTCAGACAGATGTTGCTCTGCCCGACACCAGGCATCGTCGCTCCTGAGCTGCTATTTTGTGTGTACACAGCGTCTGTTCCTGGAGCTGCAGAAGCTGCAAGTCAACGATTTTTTTTTTCCTCTCACTTTTTGTCATTTATACTTCCTGCACAATTCAAATAACCAAATGGTTTCCTATTTAGGAAGCGCGGTAGTTAAATGATGAGATTTGTTTAAAAACTTCTGGAGGACTGAAGCCTTAGATAATAAATGCTCCTTATTTTATTCTAATAGGCTTCTGAGTTCCACGGCAGAACTACACGCTGTGCAGCACCGCTACGTGCACACAAATCCTCTCCCTTTGGTTTCAACCTGCCACCTGGCTTCATTTGCTCTTTGCTAAATCCAGTACTGGAAGGGACCATGAAAACATACAGAATGTGTCTCAATCATAGTCCCTCTCAGCTGTCTGTGGCAAGCTGAAGAACCTCAGTGTATTTAGTTGTTCCTAATGTGGAAGCTTACCCGTACCTTTGACCATCTGCGTTCCCCTTGTATTTTCTCATTTTCACAACTTTTTGGCATAGAAAGTTCTGCTGTTTGTCAATCTCCATTTTATATGTGAGGATAGGACACACTGTGACTTTATTCAATGACGTAATAATACTTTTCATTTTGTTTTCTATTTCTTTCCTAATTTCTCTTATGTTCTTTTGCTTTTGCCGCATGAGTAGCCACAGGATCATAAGTAGTCATTAAAATTCCCAGGCCTTTTTTACAAGTTCAAGGCCATCCTTGTGTATACAAAGAGGATTTGTTCACGGGATAGCTCATATTCTGGCCTGATTTGCCCTCCTGAGGGGTTATTTCTTTCCATAAACTCTAGTCCACAAAGGATCAAAGGTGGACATTTCATTAGGTGCCTTCTGTTATATAGGATGAATCCAGATCTACAGGGTTTAGCCAAACTGCATTTTGGAAATTAATATGTTGTAATGCTTAAATGCAATGGCTTGTGACATACATGCACTCAGACAAAATGATCCAGCAATCTCTTCTGACTTTAAATTGTGTGTATATGTGATTACCACAGTAATTTTTAGGCGGTGTTTTCAGACCCTGCTTCTGAAAGGGTAAGCAGATATCTAAACCCGCTAGCGTCAGTGAAAAGAAGAGCAGTGCCTGAATCAGTGCCAGTCAAAACATACACCGAACAGCCACTCGTGGATAACAAAGGCTGTTTCTCCGAGGATAAAACTAAAGGGACTGAAAATACTGTCAAGAAGCTGACAGCCATCCCCTGTCAAGTCAATACATGACTTGTGGGTCTCCTTGAAGGGGTATAAAATTTTCATCCAAGGCAGTTACAGGAATGGTTCACAAATCTACTGCATCACCTGCTAGGAGGAAATGAATTAAAAATAGAGGGAGCCTATCAACATAAAAATCCATGCCAAGAAATAGTCTCCACACCTGTCTCATACTTCTCCGATTAAAGATGCAGAGCTGTGTGGAGCTGTTGTCATGAAGGGGATCAAACCTCAAGAGCGCAAAACTTTCCCTCTGAGAAATATTTAAAAGAATGTTATTTTCCTGCTAAGTTAATGTTGTTACACAATAGAAACAGCAGTAATGTTAGGAAAATATGAGAAATGGAAACACTTCCTTTTTTCTTATTATATATGCTTATGTACAGCTTTAATGATCACATCCAGTTAACAAAGAACATTTTCTGTAGCCTTTCAATAAAAAAAAAAAATCCTTACGAAACATTTATATACCAATGTCACGTATCTCTTTCAGTTTGTACTTCAGTTATTCACCAATTTTCCAATCTTTAGAGCAACAAGTTCTTTATTATTAGGGTGCCTGTAGTCCTTTTTTAAAAAGTGGATTAGAAACATTCCCTCCAATATATATGTAAATAATAATTGTGAAAATTATATTCTGTAGAAAAAGTATCTATTAATACACAGAAGCCATAAGAATGGAATGGTAAGAGTCTTCACTATCCCGTTCCAAAATTTTTGAATCCTCTTTCATAATATGCTTGTTTTTATCTGTGGTTCAAAGACTTTAAATACTTGAGTTCATGAATGGTTGCTTTCCTCAGATCGTGTATGATAAGCAGGTATGTTTCCAAGAACCAGAAATCTAAGTGAAGGGTTAGCTGTCATACAAAAAGGAAAAAAAATTGATTTGCTCTTTCATAGAACATATCCAGTGCTGGTTTTAAATTAAAGATTATCAGCTTGATAAAAAAGTTAAATATACTAGGAGAATACAAATGGTTGTTGTGTAGGGCTACTTTAGAAAAACACTTGAAATGACTAGTTCTGTACGTATCCCATCAAAACAGAAAATGACAACTCACATATAAGTAATGCATTAAAAAGTGAAAGATTAAAAAAAAATCAAAAATCTATTGCATAATTTTTTTTAAGAACCTTAAACTTCCAGAAATTACAGAAGAATAAAAGTACATTATGAAACAATAACATCCACTTAAGCTCCAAGAAACCTTCTAATAACAAATTTCCAGGACTGGGCAGTTTGAACATTGACTTGTGTAAATCTTCCTGGTAGCCTCTGGTGCCTCAAATATTTCAAATCTTTTAACACTCCATTGAGCAGGGAAGACTGCCCGATTCCCTCTTGGAAGCCAATAGATTATCATTCTCTTAACCATTATCATTAATTAATCCAGGCAATAAAACACTGCAAACATCTTAGCAGACCAGCTATCTCTTGGCATGCACGTACTAATTTACACTGAACCAGTATGGCTTTATTCCAAGTTTGAGCCACAAATTCTTCTCTTTCGTAAACATTAAGTATCATTCATCATATTAAGTGAAACAGTTTTTTCTTAGTATTTATTTATATCCATACATAAAAGTTTACATATATGTGTATGTGTACATAAACACATACAGAAACACATACATTTAAAGTGGTTTTTGGAATTCTGTTTTGAAGATACACAATTTAGGCCGTGATCTTTAACAAACTGTTTAGCACTTTTTAAAGTGTATTTCTTTTAGCAGCTTCTGATCAAATATTTTCTCATTAAAGATTAATACAAAACATTTTTTGTCACCTCTTTCATTTTGTTCAGCCCTGTTACAGACCCATAGCACCTCGTACCTTTTCTAGAACTAGAGCTGTGAGATCACAGTTCACAGCCAAAAATATATATTGCATCAGATCCAGACATAATGCAGAAATAGTATTCATTTAAGAAAGACATGGACCTGTTGGAGCGAGTCCAGANTATATACCAATGTCACATATCTCTTTCAGTTTGTACTTCAGTTATTCACCAATTTTCCAATCTTTAGAGCAACAAGTTCTTTATTATTAGGGTGCCTGTAGTCCTTTTTTAAAAAGTGGATTAGAAACATTCCCTCCAATATATATGTAAATAATAATTGTGAAAATTATATTCTGTAGAAAAAGTATCTATTAATACACAGAAGCCATAAGAATGGAATGGTAAGAGTCTTTACTATCCCGTTCCAAAATTTTTTAATCCTCTTTCATAATATGCTTGTTTTTATCTGTGGTTCAAAGACTTTAAATACTTGAGTTCATGAATGGTTGCTTTCCTCAGATCGTGTATGATAAGCAGGTATGTTTCCAAGAACCAGAAATCTAAGTGAAGGGTTAGCTGTCATACAAAAAGGAAAAAAAATTGATTTGCTCTTTCATAGAACATATCCAGTGCTGGTTTTAAATTAAAGATTATCAGCTTGATAAAAAAGTTAAATATACTAGGAGAATACAAATGGTTGTTGTGTAGGGCTACTTTAGAAAAACACTTGAAATGACTAGTTCTGTACGTATCCCATCAAAACAGAAAATGACAACTCACATATAAGTAATGCATTAAAAAGTGAAAGATTAAAAAAAAATCAAAAATCTATTGCATAATTTTTTTTAAGAACCTTAAACTTCCAGAAATTACAGAAGAATAAAAGTACATTATGAAACAATAACATCCACTTAAGCTCCAAGAAACCTTCTAATAACAAATTTCCAGGACTGGGCAGTTTGAACATTGACTTGTGTAAATCTTCCTGGTAGCCTCTGGTGCCTCAAATATTTCAAATCTTTTAACACTCCATTGAGCAGGGAAGACTGCCCGATTCCCTCTTGGAAGCCAATAGATTATCATTCTCTTAACCATTATCATTAATTAATCCAGGCAATAAAACACTGCAAACATCTTAGCAGACCAGCTATCTCTTGGCATGCACGTACTAATTTACACTGAACCAGTATGGCTTTATTCCAAGTTTGAGCCACAAATTCTTCTCTTTCGTAAACATTAAGTATCATTCATCATATTAAGTGAAACAGTTTTTTCTTAGTATTTATTTATATCCATACATAAAAGTTTACATATATGTGTATGTGTACATAAACACATACAGAAACACATACATTTAAAGTGGTTTTTGGAATTCTGTTTTGAAGATACACAATTTAGGCCGTGATCTTTAACAAACTGTTTAGCACTTTTTAAAGTGTATTTCTTTTAGCAGCTTCTGATCAAATATTTTCTCATTAAAGATTAATACAAAACATTTTTTGTCACCTCTTTCATTTTGTTCAGCCCTGTTACAGACCCATAGCACCTCGTACCTTTTCTAGAACTAGAGCTGTGAGATCACAGTTCACAGCCAAAAATATATATTGCATCAGATCCAGACATAATGCAGAAATAGTATTCATTTAAGAAAGACATGGACCTGTTGGAGCGAGTCCAGAGGAGGGACATGAAGATGATCAGAGTGCTGGAGCACCTCTCCTATGAGGACAGGCTGAGACAGTTGGGGTTCTTCAGCCTCGAGAAGAGAAGGCTCCAGGGAGACCTTATAGCCTCTTCCAGTCCCTAAAGGGGCTACAGAAAAGATGGGGAGGGACTCTTTATCAGGGAGTGGAGCAATAGGACAAGGGGTAATGGTTTTAAACTAAAAGAGGGAAGATTCAGACTAGATATAAGAAAGAAATGTTTTACGGTGAGGGTGATGAGACACTGGCCCAAGTTGCCCAGAGAGATGGTAGATGCCCCATCCCTGCAAACATTCCAGGTCAGATTGGACAGGGCTTTGAGCAACCTGATCTAGTTGAAGATGTCCCTGCTCATTGCAGGGGGCTTTAGACTAGATGGCCTTTAAAGGTCCCAAACCCTTCTATGATTCTATGATTATGGTAGCTTTGTCACAATTCTGCACAGTTTTTACAGTAGCCTGTGCTATGGTATAGGAATGAATTGCTTTACTGTGAAGGCAGTAAGGTACTGGAGGGTGGTAAGGCACTGGAATAGGTTGCCCAGAGAAGTTGTTGAGGCCCCATCCCTGGAGGTGTTCAAGGCCAGGCTGGACGTGGCCTTGGGCAGCCTGGTCTAGTGGGAGGTGTCCCTGCCCATGGCAGGGGGGTTGGAACTCGATGATCTTCAAGGTCCTTTCCAACCTAAACCATTCTATGATTCTATGATTCTATGAAGGCAGAAGCAAAGTGTCTTTCCCTTCTTGCTTCTGAGCTTCTACTAAGCAATGTTATGATGCTGACATGTACATGTTGCCCTACAATAGTGAGCTGAACAGCCTTAGATCCCCTTTTTGCAGTTCTGCCAGGAAGATCTCTTACTTTGAAGTCCCACAGACCTCAAGGACTTTTTATTTATTTGTCCATATACAATGCTTGCTGAAAGCTAAGAGACAGTGAAGGCTGATGTCAAGCATTGGCGTCTTTCTTCAGCTTCTTTCTTCATAAAAGTAACAGCTTAGGTGGGTTTCATTTCCTCTAACATTGGGCATTTAAAAGTGTAACTTTGCAATTTCTTGTTGATTATGCCGCCTTTTACTCATGTTCTGTTCTTGTCTTACAATTTATGAAGTTGGCCACAGTCCGGTGGATGTCCCTTTCTTAATCTCGCAGGCATTAATGATGACCAAGGCATTGCATTTCCTCTTGGAGTATGATTTGGTTTTTTATTTTTCTCTCATTTTGACTGAATCAAAGGATATACTCCAAAGCATTACCTCAGAAAACTTGTAGTATTTAGGAATTTATTTCTAAATTCTCTTCTCCTTCAGATAGAGTTGAACATGGCACACTTCCTCTTAGGAATGTTCCCTTGCCTATACAACCCTGAAACATTCCCCGAAATTGGTTGTAGAGTGCTGGTCAAAAACTCCGCCAGGGGCCGTATCAGCAGTTTTACAGTGGGGACAATCACAGGTTAATGCTCATACTTTTGGCACTCTGTAATTTATTCAGAGAAGCTGTAGCGTCCGATGACCAAATCTATGCAGCTACTATCTCCATAGAGTTTTGCTGACTTAGAGAAAACCTTCTGGGTTCAGTGAGTACCCTTTGCGCCGGAACTGTGTTCAGTGACTGCGTGCCAATATATATGCCATCTTTGGCCTTTTAAGTCAGAAATAGATCTTCATCTTGCAGTGGCTCCGAGCAATAAACTGATGTGTCTTCTAGCCCAGTTACATCACCCAGCAGTCAGGCTTTCAGTCTTGTTTGCAAATCCTTTGCCAAAAAGCATTTCTGATTCTTGTAAGAATATTGCATCACTTTCCAAACGGTCACTTATAAAAATATTTGACATAAAAGGTCGGATCCTAGACCTTACTCTGTTGCTTTTGTGTTCATTTATTTGCCTCTTCAATGGTAGATATCCCCAGGAGTATATGTAAGAAGTATGGAACTGGTCAGGGAAGAATTTACTGCCACCCTTTTAATAGTGGCTCTCTTGGCCCAGTAAAAGGATGTGGCCAGCACATGCACTGTCAGAATAGAAAATTTCCTCAAGAACAATTGTAAGCTGTTTCATCCTTTATTCTAGGTACTTGGAGCTCATTTTTTAAAAAGAAAAGTATGATCACCTTTGTTTTTACGGAGAGTAAGACCTTAAAAACTAGATTCATGGATACCAAACGTAAAAAAAAAGTAGTTAACTGAGCTTTCATCGCCACATGAGCTGCGTTTCTCTCTAGAGCTACCTGGACCTCTGCACTTCTCATTCAGACACTTCATTTAAGTGCTTACAATTCAGGGTGAGTCTGTGACTATCTGTCTCCTCCAGGCATGCGGGAAATAAGCAGATCAGAGGATCATCACTGGGTTGATGGAGTGCTTAAAAGAGCAGCATCCTGAACCCCGGACCATCTTTGCTGTGTGGCTTCATCCTTAGAAGTCCGTTAGCACGGAAGAGAGCTCCTCACTCACAGTCCCAGCATCATACGTTGATCGGACAGAGAGAGAGCACCACAGATGCAGTTTGTGTTTTGGTAACTTCTGTAGTGGGGACAGTCCTGATTAACCGCCTTTTGTGAAGACGTGAGAAAAATGAAAGTTGGGTGATACACTTCTCTCAACTAATCTTCATTTTTATTTGCTGTTCTGTTCCCGGTATTTTGCTATTTCAGCATTTCAAAGTCCATTGTGCAGCCTGCTTTTTCCTGTTTTTTTCCCCCAGTTTAAGCAGTAAAGCACTATGAGGGAAACCTGCTTGGTAGACACCGTATTCTGTAGGTGATTAAATGACTTTAATGTGCACTGCACCTTTCCCACTTCTCTTTTCGCTCGTCACAAGTTGTGAATTTATCACTATTACCTGCGACTAAGGAGAGTCATCAAAGGCAAACAAATTACAAGTTGTTTTCCGCACCAGACGGATTTCAAGTTTCCTGAGGGCTCTGAGTGTTTGTTTATTTCCCAGAAAGAATTAGGTAGTTAATTCCCCGGCATTTCTTGCTGGTCTTTTACATCAGCTTCTTTGATAAATCATTTGGGACATCACATAATCAAGAATTGCCATAAAACCTTTATACAGATCTATAAACTAGATTACATTGTGTGGGAAATCGTTAACCTCCTCTATCTGAATTGTGCTGTTTGTACTAAAAAGGTGCAGCTACAGGACAGTAGCTTTCACATTTATCCTCTGGCTCAAGAGTTAAATCCACTCGACAGCACCATCAGAGACAACATCTGGAAAGAAACACCTGGTGATGCCACATTCCCTCTTGGTTTTGCTGATGGTGCTGGTGGTGGGTTTTTAATCTCAATTTTCTCTGCCAAGCCCTTGTCTTTCATCTGTGACAATGGCAGAGTTGTTTTGAATAATTAAAAAATGGTGCATTACTGGTTGGCAGCTACTTTAATTTAATATTCCTAGGCCATCCTGCACTGGCATAGTCAGGGCATGTATTGAATAATTTTTTGCTCTACAGTAGATGTTAAAGCTCATCTCACTGATGGGAACATTAAGACTATCTCCAACAAGTAAATTAAACAGTGTCTGGGAACAGTCCCAGGCACTAGAATACAATCCTCTCTTCTGCTGCACTGTTAAACACGATGTCTGCCTTCATCGACTGATGCTCTCCCAAATCATTCCCAGCTCTGGATCAGGAACTAGAAAAAAGAAATAGAGATCTTTCCCACCAGTCTCTTTTTATGCATCTGTGTTGTTCTGGAGGTTACTGGGTTAGACACTTACTGCTCCATGCCAGTTGGCCTCAGTGCTCATGAAAGTTTTTTGTACATTTAAATTACCTTTGTAGGTGTAGCTTAATTCAGTACAGCTCCTGTGAGCACAGCATCCTTGGGGCCAGTCCTCACAACTGTGCTAAGCAGAGTTCAGATGTCACCCTTCTCCATCAGCATAGACAGGGCGAACCCTTGGGCATATCTTCCCAACCTCGTAGCATAGAGTAGGACTGAGCAAGTGAACAAATAGGGGTTAGATTCAGCCCTATTTTATGCCTGGTTTACCACATCGTTTCTTGTGAAATTCTTTGTAATCTGTTCCATCTAATTTATTTGATATATACTGTCTCCATCTTTGGGTTTTGCACTGCTATTGATAACTGTAATAATTTCCCCATCATACCAATGCAAAGTCTTGACTGGTGCAAAACTACAGTTACATGAGTGTTATAAATGTCTGACACTCACTCGGGAAAAAACTCCTTCCAACATAACAAGAAGTTTGTTCAGAACGTGGGCATGCCCTCTACCCCTCACAACTGTGACTTCAGTAAATCAAATAACGGCAAAATAAAATCAGTTACACGGTAAAATCCATCAACCATCAAAACCACAAATCAAAGCAAGAGCAGAAGTGGAAAATTCTCCATTCTAAAACCTAAGAATTATTACCAGAGAGAAGCCATAGCAGCACGATAAAGTCCCAGAGCTTTTCTGTCATTCTTGGTTGTTCGTGAAATACTATGTGGGATTTCTTACCTTTTTTTTTTCAGATGCTGTGATGATGGAGAATAGTATAATGCCTTAAAGAAAGACAGATTATTGCTATGTTGAATCAAGCCATTAACATTTATGGTCTTCATGAATAATTTCATGTACTCTTTTGAAAACTTTACAAACATTCGCCACCCTGTGGAAGGAACAGCTGTTTTCCTCATTTAATAGCAGGGAAATGGGCAAAGAGAATTTATGCCTTGCTCTTCGTCTCAAGATTAGAGGGGAAGGAGCTGTCTCCCAGTTCTGCATGCCGAAGGACGCTTGATAGACAATATAATAACGATGTAGCGTGGCACCCCTTTTGTTGTCAGATCTACATAGAAATACTGGCCCATATGAAGTGAAACACTGTTTTGTTTATATAATAAAATATTTCACAGGTATGACATATTGGTAAGTGCAGAGCAAGGCTGGCAATTTATATCCACATGTGGAATATAAAGATAGGATTGTACATTCATAACTGCATACAACTGCCGCTGGAATTGTGTTTCCAAGCAGATTGGTTGTTTATCCCCATTCTTGTGCAACTTGCGTTGGGAAAACATCATTCTTCTTCCTGTAGGTTCTCCTGTAGCCCATCCCTATGCAGCACCTAACACAAAAAAAAATCTTAAACTGCTAAATCTCATTTTTCATATGGATTTTAATAGAGATCTGAAATTTAAATAAAAAGCTGTCAACACTTCATTTGATTTATCATTTCTTAATAAAAAAGGAAGAGAGAAAAGTCAGTTGTCCCCTTCCCAAATAATTCTTGGGCTCCTTTTGAGAAAATTTCATTGGCACTGTTATCTGCTCCCCTAGATCATATGGCTTTTGCAGAACTGGGAAATGATTAATTTGAGCATTCAGTTCGTTTTTACTCCTGAGCATTTTCATTTTTTAAGAAGCAGGATATTTTGTGTCTGTTTTTCTGATTTCATGATTATGGCATGAGGCAGACCAGGCGAGGGTACTAAACGTTCATAGGAGAAGGTTTCAGAAGTACAGTGTTTGATATCTTAGAGGAAATCTTGTCTTGCAAGGTGAAGCATTGCGATTCATTCTGTCTAATTTTTGGCTTCTAACTGTGGCAACTATGTTAAAAGTTCAGTTGTTCTAGGCTGCCTTTTCAGCCAGTGGACAGAAGCACCTTCACCTGGCAATGAGTTGCTTCCGTTCCCCAAAAGGATTATGCTTTTAGTTTGGCAGGTCATTTTAAGTGTTTAAGGTCAGGGTGAGAGGAATCTGTCCCCCAAAATCCTCTGATGCCCAGCTTTTGCTGGATGCTGAGCTATTCAGTTTGGTAAATCATGTGGAACCACCTGGAAAGGTCTTCAAATGTGCAGAAGGCCTCCAGAGAATGTTAACCTCATCCTAGGGCTGGAAAAGCTCCACAGCTTTTGAGTTGATTATGAGCTCAGCTGATATAGACTGTGAGGCTGGAACATTTTCAGGGAATGGAAGAGGATGTTCGTGTACCATCATATATGTGAATCGTCTTTTTTCTAGTGGGTCATAAAGCATTATGGGGACTATTCCCACCTGGAAGCTGCTCTGCTGTTAGGATGCTGGCACCACTCTGTTCACGGGATCTTTCAATGCAGATTTGTCCCTTCATACTTAAGTAGAATACACTATTCCTCTTCCTGCCCAAGGTACCAGTTTTCCCAGTAATGGTGCTTTCACTGTTACATCCCTTTTACACACAGGCATTTGCTGTTTGGGGAGTACAAGAAGGAGTGGTTGAAAACTCATAATGCCACCATCTCTCCGGTCTTTCAAAGGTGATTATATTCTCCACAAGGCATAATGCTCTTGCCTTTTTCAGTTTTTCTCTAGTGTGCTGAATTGTCAGCAGGGTAAATATTCACCTTTCTTCGCAAATAAGTAGTGGCTTTGTATGAGATGTCGGTCCAGCCACAGACCAGTAAAGCTTTGAATAGCACTGGAACAAACCAGCGGCACAAATGTGAGAAGCTCATGCAATTTCTTCTGGTTAGGATTCACTTTGAGGTTGTTTACCCACCCTTAAACACAAACAGGGAAGGTCTATTATTTGATCAGACCTGACTCTCAAACAGAGATCTCATTATACTGGCTTTCAACAGCACAGTCGTGTTTTCAAGCTTTGAGAGGTGCAGCAGCAGCTCTTCATTATTACCAAAATGAGGAGAGAAAAAAAAAAAAAAAGGAGGCTCATTTCTTTAATGGCTGTTGAGAGACAAATCTCCCTTTCTTTGTCATGCCTGGCCAAAGGCTGATCCAAAAGCGTGCCTCATATCCCACCATGCTGAGGAAGATCAGTGGGTGGTTTCAGATATTCCGACTGAACCCCATTTTTCATGAAACTAAGCACAGGAATTCTCATCAGAATTAATGGAGAGGGAGGACACCTGGCACTTTAGCTACCGCGGAGAAGGCTACAGCCACAAACACCACCAATTCTTCCCTGNTTCACCTTTGCAGATGAGATCAGAGTCTTTGGGAATAAAACCTCATTTGAATCCAGAAACCAACTTTTCAGAGTAACTCAGTACATCTAGTGAGACAACATCTGATCTGTCCAATCTCTAATCGATTTAATAGGGGCAAGGGCATAGGCAGGCAGGACTTAGGATTTTTCTTCTTATTTCCACGGAGCCCTTCTGGGTATTTCACAAAGCTGCTAAAGTTCACGTTCTAGGACAAGGTAAAATGTCTTTGAGGCATCGAGTAGCACACATTTAATGAAGATAGAAAGCCAATCACTTAACATCAGATGAGGAACAGCAATTTCCTTCAGTCTGGCACTTTGTGTATTGAACAAAATTGCATGAGAGCTTTGAGCACTAGGAGAGCTGTCAAGCGGCCGTTTGTCTGGGAGCTGGAGCAGTCCCCTTGGAAACAGCTTAAACCTTTTAAATGAAAGCATTACAAAATGTACATCTGTGTGTAATATATTGTCCATAGCCTCAACTGTCAAGGGCCAGGCAACACAATGTTTATATATATTTTTTCCTGGTAGTCATTTTCATGCTTTCACATGTAAACAGAACCTCCTTTAAGACTGCGGAGCACTTGGCTGCTCAATGTAAGCGAGCATCATACGAAATGTTTGCCCTTAAAACTGGTTCAGCCGGGTCATCTGACCTCGTAACATTTACCTCAAGATTTGTGATATTCCCTGGGCCTCTCTATTGCAAATACAGATAGATTTCTTGTTAGATAAGGCAAAATGAGAAATTTGACAGTCACCCTCTATACATTATGGTGAGAATTAGTGGGTTTTGGGGGGTAAACTGTGAACAGACATACGTATTGCCATATGCCTCTATGTAACACTCGTCCAAATTCAGAAGTCTCTATTGTACCATCATAAGTGATCTGTGAATGTGAACTCTGGGGAAACATGTTATTTGCTTCATTGTTTTATCTCTTTATAAAGCAGTGTATTCACTTTACTCATTGTATTTTTCTGGCGGCTATGAAAATGGCTCACAAAAAAAGCCAGAAAAAAGAATACAAGAATGGTGCATATTATAAAATACATTCCCCTGCAACACATTTGGTCTCATGGTCTCATCCTGCTGTAAATGTGGGGCAGCTCTTCTGAAATCAGCTGAGTTTTAACAAGTAAAACTGCTTTAAGTGAGAGGAAAATCAAGCCTCATTGTATTCCAGCCCTCTCTCTCTCTCTCTCTCTCTGAGATTTCCTTGATCCTCTCCCCGCTCATCTTCTCCTCCAAAGCCTGCTTGCAACTTGTACTCCCAGCAGCCACTTTCTTTAATGAAAAGTAATGCTGAGCACTGAGAAGATTCCACTTCAGCTTTGACACTAGGAAGTGGATTTAAAGTATCTGACAGAGCTGCAAACTACAGCTGATTGGGCATTTTGGCAGTTTAAAACTATTGCTTTTCTTTCTTTTTCTTGCTCACTTGCTTTTCCCCTCACTATTCCCATCTACTGCTTTTAGTCCCCACAGTATTCTTTGTCCTTAACCCTGTCTCCAGCTTCCCCCAGAAGGATTCAGTAGCAGATATTCCTGGTCTTCAGCGCTAAGACCATGCCCTGCTCAGAATTTATCCCATCAAGCAGGTATTTGGCCAAAGGGATCATAAATGTGTGCAACAAGATCACAAGATCATCACCAACTGGTGTTTCATCAGAAGGTCCGTCTAGATGGCTTTTGTGCAAGGACCTCAGGGGCTGGTCCACCCCAGAGCGTGGCATTGACTATCCCCTTGCACATACTTACAAAGGGGAAAACTGATGGCTGACCAAGCAGCTTGGTGAAGAGTATACAGTGGAGATCTCACCTTCTGTTACAAGCAGAAGGACATATTTTCTACTGATTTATATTGAACTTGATGTGAAATAGTGAAGGAAAAAAAGTTTCTTAAAGAAACTGTAGGAAGTGCACGGGGTGGTTACACAGTTGTGATCTTCACCGTGAAATTTTGAGTGGTTATTGGCATTAAAAATCCAAAGTGATATTGAATTTGGGAGAAAATACAATGAGAATTGGTCCAATAGTTTGCAGAAGAACAGGAGAGCTATACTGCTGTTTTCCGAGAGGTTTTGTGATGATAGATGGGATTGTGGTTGCTGTTTTGAAGATATTATTCATTCCATGACAGTGATCCATTGGGATCAAAATAAATCCACAGCAGCAAAATAAACAAGTGTAAAACAGGCCTATTGTAAGCAAGTGTGGGAGAAAACAGTGGTTATATGACAACTGGGTAAATTTTAGAAGTTGAAAATTGGGAGAGCCTCCAACCCATGATTTAAAAGACAGCTACTGCATGGAGTAGGAGTTTATAGATCAGCAGAACAAGCTATCAATTTTCAATAAAATATTAGGAGTAGTTTAATGAGATTAACCTCCTGGGAAGTGTGGTGGACCAAGTTCAGAGGTGCACTTGGAACAGAGTTCTGGCTCCAAGCCACACCTGGAAAGTACGGCTGTTTGCTAGGTAGAAAGGAACCACGTCTTTTTTTCATTCTCCTCGATCCCTCAATTCCTTCTCCAGCCTTTAATCTTCAGTTGCTCTGCTCTCCCTGCAAGTTGTCTGACCACTTGATCCAGTCTCTCCCAGGGAGATATCCCACCCTCCTGCCTTCCAGAGGGTATTGAATAGTATTCAGGCTGGCAGTTCTTGTGACATCGTGGCTTTCTTCTCCTGCAGGAAAAGAGGGGACAATCCAATGCCACCAGGAGTAAAAATGCAAAATTACTCTAGAAAAGCAATAAAATACAGGGGTTATAGATTGAGCTGCTTCTTGCTATCTTTAGCCATCTAAAGACTAGTTATCTATCTGGTTGTGGATGTTTTAAACAATTTCATGGAAAAACATTCTTCGAAAGCTACTAATCACAGCATCTCTTTCTCTGGCTGAAGAGGTCCCTGAGTCACAATTTATTGGGGTCTGGGAGAATATTCAGCTGACTTACCACTTGGTATGCTTGCCTGTTCTTGTACTGGTTTTCTAGAAGTCCATGTTGGTCACTTGACTTGAGTCACTGCCCAACCCAAGGGATCCCTAGGGGAGTCACTTGGGCCTCCTGTGTCATTAATGGAGAGAAAGAAAATAATTTTCTGGAGGTGGTTCTCAATGCTCAATTATAGAAGATGCCCAATGACTGACAGAGTGGGAACACTTATCTCTGAGAAAGTTATGTCTATTACTGACCACGTGTCATGAAAAAGAGCTGTGAAGCGGTGAAGCTCTTCAGATGCTGGTAGCTGATGGAGGACTTGGGCAAAAGAGATGAGGGAGGAGTTTCTGAGAGTAGTGATCCTTTCTCTTGTAGACTGTAAACTCCTTTTAACAACAAGAGTTTTCCAGGGGTGTAGAACTCTGGTAAGTGATTTGGCTCTTTTAGATCCTGCCACAATTCAATAAGGAAAAAAAAAAAGAAATAGAAGATAGTACAAGATGAAAAGTGTGATAATTGCTAGAAAATATACCATTTGTTTATTATTTGCATTGCAGTAAATAACAATGACATTGCATTGCAGCAATGACAAGCCCCAGTTAGAGTTAAACCTTGCTTTGAGGCACTTAAGACTCTGCAAGAAACTCAAGAGAACGTGTGGTTGCTGAAGCGAGCCAACCAAGGTTACAGAGGAAGCCGGTGGCAGAGCTGGGAAGATGTCTTCTGACTCCCAGGCCACTGCTCATGGCAGGAGACCGTTGTGATGCCGAGTCAACAAAAACCGTGATTTATCCTTTCTGTGCCAGAATATTTGTTGTCGAACAGCTGTCGTCAGTCCACCCAGTCCATTTGAAAAAACCCGAAGGAAGGAGAGATCTAGCTCTTCCCTGGGAAATGGTTTACAGTTTTCTAGATATGATTGGATTAACTGTCTATACTTCTTCCTTTTCTAATTTCACCCCATCACATTTAATTCTCCACCCTCGAGCAACCCTAAATAATTCCTGCATGAACTACTGTTCAGTAATCTAATAAGACAGTAAAGTGTGCCTTGACATCCTAACCAAGATAGTAAATATTTAATATAATGCACTCTATGAGGAGCAAAGTAAAATTAAATGAAAAGTCAGATAAAATGAGCTTAAATGCAATAAATACCAGTTACTACTCAGTGCCGAGAAGTTGCATGTGTATTTGTTTCCTCTCAGTTAGCGGTATTGGCAGCCTACTTTTTTGTGGTTTTGAAATGGCAACAGACACCCACTTGCAAGTCTGCTTCATCGTGTCTGTTAAAATAATTACTGACATTATTGGCTTTATTGTTTGGCATCCCAATTTATTTAACTTTTTTCAATTAGCTGCAGGAGGTCCAAAAATCTGTGTTGCTGGGTTAGTTTTTCCTTTTTTTTTTTTTTTTTCCTTTTTGGTTTGCCTGAAAAAAGCCATAGAAAAACTGCAATAAATATTGAAAAATTGCTCAGTTTTATAAAATATATTTGGAAAACAGAAAGCAGATTTAATCCAATTCTGTTTTCAACCTGCGAGGTAGAAACGTTCAAACGCAAGCAAAAACTATCCTTATGCTTTCATGCCCACTTTTATAGTATTCTTTATTTATTGCCCATACCATTATGTACTCCCCACCAGATGCTGTGCTCCACCCAGAACCACCTACGCTTTGCCACTTTGCCATTTTCTTTTGGGAAAAGAAATAATCTGTGTTAATTTATCATCTAAAACCTGAGAAACTATTTCTTAAAAGAGAAAGTTTCTTAGTATACAAAGAAACAATGCTAGTTAAGATCCAAATTAATCCAAATTAAGGACTGTACAGTCATGGCTTTAGAGCTTCCTAGAACAACTCATGTAGATTACCGCAGGTTTCTAGTCTTCAGTATTCAAGAATTTTCTCTAATCTTGAATATTCAAGATCAACTATATTTAGATTTTGAACCTGTGAGAAAAAGATTGTCTATAGATATATGCATTTTTTAACCAAAATCTACAAATAATGAGCACACCCTGCTGTCCTATAAAAAATTGCAAGTACATTAGTTTGTTTAAATATTTTAATTTTAAAATTACTGAAACAACCCTCACTGGAAATGTGTTGGTTTCTTGTATCAGAAATTTAATCCAAATGGCATTTTTCTGTGGGATGGTATGTCATGTATCGCACTGATGTTGTTGGGTGTTTCAGTCGCACAAGACCAGGTTATAAACATGCTCGGTGCCCTTTCCATCGATCCAGCCTGTGTCTTAGTCCTGGGGGACATCACGGCCTTTCTTCTGGTCTCCAGTGATGCCCACTCCTTGAGAAAAAGCCAAAGTCTGGAAAACGTTTGTCTTTTTAATATAATTCTCGCAAGGCTGACGGACTGCCCGCACCACCCAAAGTGCACCGTTATTGGAGACGTTCTGGGATTTGCTCTCACATGGAAAAATTTTAAATCCTGAAGTAGGTTCCTACAGAGTGGTCAGTTCCAGTAATAAAATAATTGCTTCTAAGATACTATCAGTAATTCAACTGTTAATTAATTCAAGGAGATGTTCTGACCTGCCTTCGGATGCCTTGCTCTGTCATTAATATTGCTTTGCAGGTACGATTAAACACAAAAAATGGACACCACTGCTTTCATTTGGTTCTATGCCTTTCATTTTGAAGGTCAGTCTAGTACATACTCATACACTGGTCTATATCAGGGATTTTTTTTCAAACACCACAGGGTGTCTCGCAGTCAAACAGGATTCCTCCAACCTTGCTGAATGAGAGATGCTTTAAAAGGATAATTTTTCTCTGATTATCCGCGGGTAAATACTTCCTCTTGAAATGATGTACTCATTGATAGATATTCAACCCCCTGCACTGCAGACTGGTTTATATCAGTACAATTATTTGGAGTATAATTAACAGTTACTTTGAAGAGGCACGCACAGGAACGGAGTCTCGTTTGCATCCGTGTTGGAACTGCAAAGACAGCTAGACAATAAAGATTATCGCTGAGATCAATAGGAACATGGTGGAAGAGGAGGGAACAAACCTGCTGAACAAGGCATTGTTTCTGTGTAGTCATTGTTCATTTTAGCACCACATGTTAATAAGTTATTTGTTGCTATCACCACAGCTTCTCCAAAACATTTCAGATGTTAAAAAAATATGCAGCTTGCCTTGTAAACATAAATTTTTGAGACTAGTGAAAAAACAGTATCCCACTGGCTTATAAAGCTACTTAATACATTGGATTGGATTCCTTCTAAAAAGTACTGGTGGAAAATGTCAACGGATAACAGAAGAGACGTGTCTAGAACCAGAGAAAAATGGTTTGAAATGCCATTCCAGTGTATTCCCTGGAGGATTAGGTAGAGAAGTGCAATTAAGTTTTCTGATTTTTATGGAATGTTCCATGTTGTTAAACAAACAATAAAATTCATAGTTATTCCTATCATAACACTTAAAGAGATTTCTCTTGTTGAAATAAAATTAATGTACAGTATCATATGGTGGGCAGGTATCTTCATATTTGGCAGGTTTAATGGGATTCAGGGATTATGCCATGGCAGTGTTCGAGAAGCCCGGTTGTAATCGGAATTTCACCTTCAACTCTTAAGTTTGTAATAGATTAATGAAGTTGAAAAATTGTGGAACTGTTGGGTGCTGCAGTTATAGTTGTAGTAACCTATCTGAACTTTTCTTAATAAAGTAATATGGGAAACACTAGGAGACCATTTTGTATACCATAGAGAGAAATCTGTCCAAAATAACAGAGCTTTTAAGGCAATAAATGTATGGCAGGGCTGGCTTATTTATTTGTGTTGCTTCTATTTTTTTTTCATTACCACTATTGACTGAAATCATGAATAGTTTTATGTGTTTGCAGTGCCACTGAGATTCAATTTGATAATGAATAGCAGAATAGTGGAATACTTTGGATTAAATTACAAAGGACGAAAGACATCAGTAAGCACCTGTTGCAGGCCTTGAAATGAAAGAAAATATAAATTCCTCAGACCATTCCAAAGCTGGATACAGGATATAGCATTTGCGTAGTACTTTAGCTGCCTAGGCATCTGCTGGGTAAAACCCACTGTTAAACACGGATCATCAAAAACGCTCCTAGGGTACACGGAGGAAAAACTTTATGATGTGGAAGAAAGAGAACTGAATCTAAAGAATCTGTTAGGCTTTTACATTTTAGTAGTTATGAAGAAATGAAAGTGTAAATCATGAATCCAGTCAAAGATGTCTACAGTGGCCTACAGTTGTCTGTAGCTGTTTAGATATCTACAGCTATGTCTACTGGGCTCTCTCTGGTGCCATTAAAAAGGAACAAACACTTCCAGGGTGTAGTTTGTTAAACTTGACGCTTATTTCAGGATAAGACTAGTTGTAACCTGAGCATGTCCATTTTTTTATTCTGTTGACTATAGGGGGGCTTAGACTGGTTCAGATGTGGATTGTCTACACTTTAGATACCGAAAGTTAGGTAGGATGGTTGCATTTTTCTTTCTGGCAAGCATGCAAGGATAAGAGAGAGTTCCGGGGCTGCCTTTTGGCACCTGTACAGTCAGCCACAGTGACAAAAAAATGAGTGTCCTAGCAGTGAACAAGGGTGTAGCGCTCAGTAGGATCGGGGCAAGACATAAAAGGATGGAAGGACTAAACTACACTGATCAATCCCCATCCAAATCTTAATAAGGGCCTTCCAACTTTTGCCTCCAAATAGTACGCTATGTTTAATTACCAGCAAATAGTGCAAGGAGAAAGGGAGATGTCAGAAATACGTGCTTCAAGTAACAAAATGAGATTTGACCTAGAAAAAATGTAGGCTAATAAATCTGAGAGGGAAATAATCTAAAGCACAGTTATTAAGTCAGACAAAGATACCTGGAAAGCAGAAATGTCAAAGGAGACCTTGGGGTTTTAGTAGACGGCAAATAATATATATGCATGCTGGAATGCTAGAAGATGACAAAAAGAGATGGTGTGATTTGGGTCCATACGTGCAGAGTCTTCATTCCTTTGTCCACAGGGAGGTGATTTTCTTGCTATACGGCAGCGATGAGATTGCACCTTGAGTCTAGTGATGGATGTTGACAAATTGAAGGGAATTCCGAGAACAGAAGCAAAAATCATTAAGGGGGTGAACAACCTGACTTGGTAGGAAAAAGAAAGTCATGCACTCAGAGGATAAAGGGAAAAGATTGTTTTTGTTATCCCAAGGTGGCAAAGACAGGCATGGTGGGATTATGTTAAACAAAAGAAAATTTGAGCTGCAAAGCAGGAAGAGATTCCTGCTGCAGTGTGATTTAAAGAATTTTCTGAAGTGTATGGTAGAAGACATTTATGTAATTAAAAGGGGATGTCAGCATGAAAAAGTTAATCAGAACTTAATTTGTTCTGGCATTTGTTACAAGTAATTTTGTCATTATTAAAACTAAATAGATTCAGTAACCTACGTTTGCAGCTTGTGCTTTTTGTGCATTTGATGGCATGCAGCATCCTGCAAACGTCACTGGTTTATTGCCAGTTGTATCACATGTATCATGATGACCTTGCATGAAGTTATTTTTCTGAACTACTCTGGGGAATAAACACTAACATTAACTCCTTGTGATTTTCTGCCACATTCTACTGGTGGTTCAACACAGAGGTTTATGAATTGACTGCAGCCTTTTAGCTGATGCACTACACGTATACACTTTTCTATTCAGCAGAATCGGTTAATATTTATCCTGCCACTGCATAGGCTTTTTCGCTGGTACCCACACTGTTGGAAGCCCAGCATCATTGTTATCTTGTTGATGATGTAGCAGTGATAACGGCTTCCAAAAAAAGCTTTGGATATGCAAAGCACTTTGTGAATACCAGAACTCATTTCTCATGACATCAAGATCAGGGTAGAAATGACTGATTTAGATTGCTTCCTGTATGGGTCTATCAGGCCCCGAAACTCCATAAATAGTCAATGGAGAAAAATATTCAAGATGCCCAAGTCAGATATCTACAGAAGGTGGTTTGAACAAGCTCCTCAGTATTTACTAGATGAAAGAGTATAAATGCTAAAAATGGGAAGGAAACAGTGAGCTGTTTGCATCGAAAAGAAAGGATAAGCTCTGTCACTTGCTCTGAGCTCAAATGCCTTTCTAATACATGACATAGTTCTAATTGTGTATGGATATATAGCATGCAGTACGTAAAAACTACTTGCTGAGAGGTTTCACTAAAAAAATAATTTAGTCAATTAACAGTAAAAAATTCTAAATCACTGCGTCACTTTTAAACCTTGTTTGAGTGGGGTACTTCATCAGATACTCCATAGTAGAGAAGCATTTGCAGTGGCAAGGGTATGGATTAATAAGCCTTTTCCAGCCATAATTTCAATTATCTTGTGATGAGACTTTTTCACCATTTTACATTGGACTCCCTTCACAGCCAGAGTGTAGGGCCGATAATACAGGAATCTCATTTCTTCCGCTATTTAGCTATGAAAAATTAATGGCAATTAACTTATAACGAGTTGACAGGAAATAGAACCTTAATGCTATTAGAACCTTAAACTATGGAAGCTCCATTTGCTTTTTTATCTCATAATCTGTTAATCTGCTTTAATATTTATGGGTAATGATAGTTATATTAATTTCTCATCATTTTCACTGCCTTCCCCCTTCCCCCTCCTTCCCCTTGTTAACTGAATCCATTTCTTAAAGAATAAACAAACTCATTTCTGTAGGCAATTCCCAAATGTGCGTTTGACAGAATTGTCAGGTGAATGTCTGCCACGCCATAAATTTCATGTGTGAGCATCTCAGGAATTTCTTTGCCCCACTGTCACAGGCAGGGCTGGGATCAGATATCATCTGGATGGGAAGGAGGGAAAGGATGAGGATGTGCTCTGTGGCTTCTCTGTAGTCACACAAATAACTAGGGCTGCACTGGGCAATGCTCTAAAACTCCTGCCCACCTCCTGCACCTCATAGTAAATCTGCTCCTTTTCAAAGAGATCTCACAGTGAAAGGACTTTGAGTCACATCCATCAAGTTCTATCAGTTTTCATGTAAATCTAGTCTACGCTTTCCAGTGTATTGTCCTTATAGCCAAAAAGATTTACTGTAAAAGGGTGTCTCTCACATTCATTAGCTTATATTTTAAGTTAAAATTTTTACTTATCCTAAGAGAGGGAACATGGGGCTGTGAAGAGAATGTGCAAGTGGCTCTGTAGCCAAGCTGACTAGGACAAATTTAGTGGACCTCTTTCATTAGTTGCGAAGGTCATATCCCATTGACTTCTGTGGCACTGCACCAACATAATTCAAAGCACAATTTGTTCCAGTAAAGTTGGACTTGATCTCCTGTTGCAGTTGTTCTGGCTTTTAAACCATTTAGTAGTGTGAAGTGAGTGTAAAAGTTTTGCTGGGGTGATTGGTTGTGATTTAAGATTCTTTAGGCATTTACTTTCTGGCTCATAAATGACTATTCAAGGAAGACAACAGAGGAAAGGCTCTTTAATTTCATTCATTTGATCATCGCTTGATTCCATGCCATGTTAATTTCCAAAGGAACGTTCTCACATGTTCTACATGTCTGAAAAATTTTAACTTAAAAACGTTTCCCTCATTTTACAATTTGAAAGGTATTTGAATGTACATCTGGGTTTGCTAGGCTCCCTCTGGACAATAGTTAGGTTTAGCTCAGAAGTTACATTTCACATGTAAGACAAACACCTTCAAGTGAAATACAGGAGCAACATGGTTTTTCATAAGTTTGCCCCAGTTTATCTAATTTTGGATAACTGTATCTAAACTAATCTGCCATGGTATGGTCGACCATAAATGGGAGGGTAGCTTTTTAACCCACAAAAGGCCAGTTTATGCTGATGGAATGAATTCATCTAACAAGAAGAAGGGCAGTTGGGTGCTCTGGACTCCCGTCTCCCAGGGCACGTCTCTGCCTCATGTCGCTTTGCTGTAGAACTGTAGGAATGCCAGCACCTTGTATACTTATATTCAAATGTTGTATGGGATTTCCTAACATTAGTTGAAAAGCTAATTAATAGATTATTTTTTTAATGATACACTGATTCAACCAAATTGTCTTTGCTAGTCACTGCTGAAGAACTGTAAGGCTTTGAAGCACACAAAGTAGTCTAAAAAAATCTAGGAACAGTGAGTTCAAAACACTTTGTTGATACCCAGCGCCAGAAAAGCAGTGCTGCCTGTTTTATTCGTATACAAACAGATTGGGCTCTTGTAGATGAACAAGTGCCATGTGGTTCGTCCCCCTTGTTTAAGAGGTAGACCGGCTCCTTTTGTTGTTGTCGTTGCTACATTAACCTCCAGGAGGTTTTGTTTTGTTGCTGGCCTATTCCCCAGATGACTGTTTTCAAGTGGAAGGGGAGGTAAATCTGACAAGAAAGCAATAATTCATAGAGAAAATGACAGTTATAATGAAGTGCTGCAGTGGTGGAGAGATTTCCCCAGCAGAAATGTGCAGCCCAGCTCACCTGCTGGAGGTTCATTGACTTCGGTGTGTCTCCTCCAGGCTTGACTTTGGCCCCATGCATTTTCTTAAGCGTAAGGCCAGTTTGCTATTTCAGAGCTCCCGCTCATTGGTAAAGTTGACCCAAATCTTAACGATTGCTACGTGAATCAAATCATAATAACTTATTACCCAAGTGCTGTTGTATGAATGTGCTGCCTGATGAATTGCATTGTGTATGGCAAGAGGCAGTGGCCTTCAAATAAAGACCTTACAAGTGAATTGCTTGTTTGCATGAGCTGATCTTTTGGCAAAGTTACAGAGAAATGAGAAGAGCACCTCCTTAACAAGGACCAAGGACTTAAAAAAAAACCTTGCCTTTCCCTGTCAGGCCATTCATTCTAAGGAAAGAAGCAGAGGGCCATAATTCTTCCATGAAACCAAGTAACAACCTTTTAATAAGCATCATTAAGTCTTTAGATTGAAATAAGAGGCTATCTACCCTTTTATCCCATATTATATTGCCCAAATTCCTCTTTGCCATCCTCACTGTGGTTAGATGAAAGCCCCCTGTTTTCATATTGATCACTAAAAGCACTTTCCCCTCGTACCAGTTCACTGCATCACTTCTAAATGCAGTTCATCTGATCTCTCTTACTTTGGCTGCTGCTCATTCAGGGCTACAAAAACTGTAGTTTCAGGCAGGTCTTGGAACCAAATGATCATGTTTCTTACCTCATTCCAGGGGATAACATTAGGATCTTTGTTTAGGTGGGATTCAGAGTAAAAATAAAGCTCACTTTGCTTTCCCATGCATGCCCACACACGTGCACACCCATATATATACACCCCTCTTTCTCCACAAGGGTTATTTGAAGCCAGAACAGTAGACATCTGTGTGTGTTTGTGCCCATTTCTTTTCAGTAACACACTTCCCAAACGCTAGATGCTGGGGAAGTGTAACTGCACTGAAATGTTACCCAAGGTACAACCTAAGCTCTTCAGGGCTGCGGATTGAGTGGTTCTCAGAGTTATTCTTTTTCACTGGCAAAGAGAAAGTTGCACTTTGACAAGGAAATTAAGTGATACAGGCAACAAAGTTACTGGTTTAGGGGTTATCAAGAATTTATTTGTAAACTGGTCTTAGCCCAAGTTGCACTGTTTCCTTACAGTCACTTGCGTGTGGCTGTAGCTCTTCTTTCCACTTGCAGGTTTTGTGTGCATGGAATTTTACCCGTGTGAGAATCAATGGAGTGTTTCCATGTCTGTTTTCCCTTCTTCTCTTTTATCCCTACCAGACCAGCACAAAAAAATCCGTGTTCTAGCTTGAAGGAAAACCATACACCATGATAAGAACCAACCTCACGTGCCAGATAGATTGGAAACTCAGACCAGCATTTTAGGGGACTGTTCCTGGACTAAAGTGAAGTGACAAGCATAGACCCACACAGCAGGCTGGATTTTCTGAGCGTACGTCAGCAGGGTTTCTGCTGTGCTCAAAGCAGTCTGCAAGCTGCAAATAAAAAAAAAAATAAATAAAAAAAAACCCCAAACAACAAAAAACACACAGAAAATTTGGGTTTGTTTAAATAATTCAACATTTCCATAGCACAATTCTTACCAGTCTTAAGCAGTGCATTCCCATCTTGTTTACATTAATGTTCTCAACTTTAATGTTCCCCATCTTCATTTTATGATGACACAGCCAGCACTTATTCTCCTGTGCTCCTTGTGGGCAAGCAAATTTCTGTATGTGTCTGATACCTTGGATTAGGTTGTCAGTAAATGAGAATGTTAACTCCTGGCCAGGCTTCACCCTCCCTTCTCTTCCCACAAGATTTAATTGATCGGTTTCATCATATGCAGCTTAACCTTATGCAAGAACGTGAAATGGCATATGGTTTCCATCCCAGAAAGATAATTGACCCCCAGGTGATTTTAGTCAAATGGGAAGAAAAAAAAATATAGTGGGGTTGTTTTTGGAAGGGACAAGAAAAGGAGGAAGGAGGGGAATGATTTCACCTCCGGTAGCTTTTTGAACTTTGAGCCCTAAAATCTCAGGTTTGATGAATGCGCTCAATCCACTCATTATGGGAAAGCTGAGGCAGGTCTCAGGGTCTCCTGATCATGAAATCGATGCCCTAGGGCATTGGTGTGCACAGTGCTTCCTACAGCAGCAAGCCCAGTCGCTTACCCAGCAAAGGGCTCTCTTGTTCTTGCTGGCCTGATCACAGAAGCACTGCCTCTCGCAAACAATGTTTGCGTTTAGAGAGATAATATTGTCCCTGGCTTCCCTTGCCTCCTCTAGGGAGACTAACTCCACAGTACTCCGTTGGACCTTCAGTATAAATTGTTTTACTTGGACTCCTCTTCTCCATTTGCAAGTTATAAGCTAGTTTTTATGTTTGGTCCCTTTACTGTTTGCGTTACTTTCTGTGGCATTGCATCTGTGCTGTACTGGCTGATGTATGATAGGAGAAGAGCTGTTACATTTGTACATCAAATCCTATATCTGTACTCTGCCCTACGCAGTCAAAACATATTTGTAGGCTTTATATCTGATAAAGGTCATCTTCTGAAATGCAGAGGTGCAGAAGAATCTTCCTGAGTCTGAAGACAGATTAGCTGCAGTGATCTTTGCTACAGTTCATTTCTTTTGTAGAAGGAGGAGGCTCAAGATATTCTGGACGGGTTCACCATCGCTTATATAGAACCGTGAGTCACGTCAATATGTTGCAGTTGCAGCATGGGAAATTTTGAACAGGAGCAGGGGCAGGTACTGGAAAAGTTCCAAGGGAAGAGGATTTAAGAAAATAGATTAACAGTGTGGCTCAAAGACCTGTATCCTTCCTCCTCTGTCTTCCACCAACTTGAAGAAGGAAAGATACAGAAAACAGCATTTTTTTTTAACAAGTTCAGATGAAAGACAGAACTCCAAGTATGTCACTTGCCTACTGCAGGTAGGATGACATGAAATATGAAGCTGTCAAACACAGGGCAGGGCTGATCCAGATCTGACAAGTCTAACATACTGAGCTCAACAATCTTGACTCCTTCTTCCCCAACCCCATCAGCAAGGGTTACATCTCATGTGTTTATGCAGCACTGCACCATAAACAGCCGCATCTCTCCTATAAAATGGTCCCTGGCACCAAATGTAGTGGTGTGGCAGATGCCGTGGTCCTGGGAGCCCCTGCTCAAAGGAGAACTGCTGGGTTACACATCTCCTCTTTGAGCTACCACTTCATTTGACGTTGTGCGTTCTCTTTGCTCTCCCTTGTTCTCACAGGCCGTTGTGCTTTGAGTCCTGGAAGGGACAATGCTGGAGAGGTCTGTCCTCTTGCTATCAAAAAGCAACAGAGCCAAGGTTGTAGACGCTGTCCTACACCAGGTGGTTGCCCTTAGATCTCTTTGTAAGAGCATCCCACACTCATTTGCCGGATTTACCCCTGGCTTGGAGACTCAGCCCTTTTGAGTCAGTGAATCCTGGCAAACGTTTCAAGCACCTGCCTTGCTTCTGGCTGAATGCTGAGCAGTGCTACAGTTGAGCTGTTGCACAGTGTCTTTCAGGCTCTGAAATCCTGGATCTGTTGAGACAGTTCTCCTGCAGCTCCATGGGATGCTCCTTTTGTCACCAACCATCTGCCAGTTCTTTTGGCTGCGCAGGTATAAAGCATGCGTGCCAGCCCGACAGTGTCAGCGCTGAAAATTCTCCCGTAGTGTGTGTTGTGTGCAAATAAAATGTTTCCTTCCAAGTAGGGAGGAAATTTTCTAACATTCTGAGAAAAAAGTCCCAAAGCCTCCTGGGGAGTGAGAAAAACCCAGTCATTCTCTTTCTTGCCAATATCAAAAGATCAGATGACCGAGAGAGGGGGGAAATGTAACTTATGGTAGGATCAACACATAATTAGCCAACAAGTTATATGGAGGTAGGTTGATAACATCAAAATCTATGTGTATCAAGCACAGCCATGGTAGCAACACATGGCCACCAGGTAGAAATTGTGTGCCAGTCCAAAACTTCATTGGCATTGGCAAAATGGACCTGACCCAGCTGGTCCTTTCAGAGTCCCAGGAAATATTAGAGTATTACTTTCAAGCTCTTCCTCCAATGAAATGTGTCACAACCATTTATTGCCAACTGAAGTAAAAGTAGGTGAAAGCCATGCTTGAAAGAAACAGTTTGTTTCCACTACTTGTGGTTGATACTCCGGTAAAATGATCAGTGTTTTACTTTCCCCATCCCAATGCAGAGCTATTGGATTGTATCACTGCCTCTGGACTAACCAAGGTGACAAAACCATTACTCCAGTGTGCCTGGAACAATAACTAATGTTTGCATAGAAGCTGTGCCCGATAGGGTCAGGAAGTTCCCATTTTACAGACAACTTCACTTAACTGCAGGGAATTCTGCAGGTAAAATATTAAGCAATGGCCACTGGTTCCTTCTTCTCATGCCCAGGTGGTAAGTAGGCGAGAAAATTGGTATCAAAGTCTCTCACCATGAGGTTCCTCTTGCCATAGTGAGGCAGCTGGCAACAGTGGCCAACTATGAGTATTTTGGCTTTTGTGTGAGTACATGGAAGAGAGAGGGACAGAAACCTGGGAATCCACTTTTGTGGCTTCATCTCGTGGACTCAGAACCACAGAATATCATAGAGGCTGGAAGGGACCTTGGAGATCATCTAGTCCAACCCCCCTGCCATAGGCAGGGACACCTCCCACCAGACCAGGTTGCTCAAAGCCCCATCCAACCTGGCCTTGAACACCTCCAGGGATGGGGCAGCCACAGCTTCTATGGGCAACCTGTTCCAGTATCTCACCACCCCCAGAATAAAGAATTTCTTCCTAATATCTAATCTAAATCTCCCCTCTTTCAGTTTAAAACGCAACCAGCACAGCTCAAAGCAGGGTCAGCTATGACAGCTCAGGGTTGTGTCCAGTCAGGTTTTGAATATCTTCAAGGAGTCCACAACCTCTCTGGGCAGCCTGTTCCAGTGCTCGACCACCCTCCCCCAGTCCAGAAGCTTTACAGGACTCAAATGTTTTAATTTCTCTGGTGTTGATTCCCTGATACAGAATATGTGTATGTGTAGAATAATAACCTTTATTCAGTAGACCAAAAATCTCTCTTTACAAGGCTTGGCAACCTGTTGGTGCCTTAATGAGTGAAGTACCATAAATAATTGAGCTTTCTCAGCTGAAGCAGGGCGACCCTTGGCCTCAGTATTATTCATCTTATTTAATAAAGGATGTTCTGGTGGTACATTCAGGATCAAGAAGAGTTTTGTTAATGCTGGAGGACGGTACTGATATCGTAGCCAATTAATGTGCCTGTTCCTACTAATGATAAATGGGTCTGTCATCAGTTCATCTGGCATTGTGCCTCTAGCCTTACATAATCATTTGTGGATATACCCAAGGGTTTCGATAGCTAACATTACAGCTTTTACAGGTCATCAGAATTCTTCAAGAAACATGGATTTGGTAAAGAGTAGTCTGCAGCAGAAAACTGGAGGTGAAAGAAAAAAAAAAGTCTTCAGGTGATGATAAACTCTGTAAAATGGACGAAAAAAATCTGTCTGAGGAAGAATCTTTTTGGTTCTATTTCAACCAATGTTCAGGGAGAGGAGAAAAGAAAAACACATCTAAGGAAAAGTGGTGGATTCAGGCTGGTTCAGCCTTCATGGGTTAATAGCTCATCTAAAACTGATGTTTTCAGTGGTTCTGAGATTGCAGGAAGCGGTCTGTGGCCAGGAGGGAATAATGACTTCAGGAGACATAATTTCTAGGGAGGAACTGAGGTCCTGTAGTTCTGCTTTGGAGGAAACACAAGCCACAGAATGAAATTCCCCACAGTTTCAAGGTTAGCAGAGAAGGTGGTGGCTGGAGGGGAGAAATCTGAGGAGGGAAGCAGAAAATATGAAGTGATTTCTGTGTGTCTGTATGCGTGCAACGTTGTGCCACACAGCCAACGCCTTTTGTCCTTTAGCCAGGAATCTGAGCCGAAAACCCCTTTGGCAAGGTCCTTGCAAGACATAGCAGCTCTCCCATTCAGGGTATTTCATGTTAAATAGCAATTTCATGTTAGTTTAACTTGGATAGGTTGGGAAACGGGGCTTTGAATTGTTTTAATGGTTGCCGTCCTCAGGCAACGGACAGGCAGAAGAGGGAGGTAGGCAGAGGTGGTGGGTGGCTCTGCTCTGCTTGACATTCCACCAGATGAGAAGACAGTGGTGGCCGTGCCCAGCTTGCACCGTTCTCGTTGCTACTTCTGATGTTTTTTTATCGATACACTCACATCCGAGAATTATGGACCAGCTGTTCACAAAGACCAAAGCACACCATTACAAATCCATCCCACCAAATCGGCAGAGGCACAGAAGTTAGATCTAGCCTAAATTTAATCAGCAAATCTCCCTGGAGTCAGCGGAGAGAGGCACCTCTGGAGGGCAATTCAGAGCAGGAATCTGACTGCAAGGGCAGCATTAACCTTCATGACTATTCTCCCTTTGCCAAGAGTCAATGGGATCAATTCCTAGCTGAGCAGAGAAGACTTGTACTGGCTAAGGAGCAGTCCCAGTATCAATAAAGCTACCACAGTGCGCTCTCTGTATCACAGAACTGCCATATGTCTCCACTTATGGGGACTGGGCATGGGGGCTGTGGAGGGAATTGCTTTCCTGGGCAGGTTAATGTAACAAAAAGCGAGCAGCTCTGCAGCCCTTAATCTCCCTAAAGCCCATAGTCTCAACCCCCCTGTGCTATGCTTCATTATGGAGTCTTTAAACACCTAAGCTAAAGATAGAGAAAGTAATTTAAAAAGAAAACACAACTTTGGCTCCTTTAGTTGGCTTTTTGGAGAAGAGGTAAGGTTCCTCTTGGGTTAAACTTATTAGATTTTTGTAATTTTGTTTATATAGTATTACAAATTCCAAGTGCTATGGAGTAGACACCCAAAATTAATACCCGACTCTAGAATATTTAATAACTCAAGATAAATTAAGGTATTTAGAATTGTGAGTTTTAAACATTACAACATTTTTGTTCTTTTAACTTTTCTTCCAAATATGGAACTCCTATTTCCAATTTAGTAACAAGATCTGACCGTTGTGCTCTTATTTTTCATTATAATCTTACTTACTCACAGTAATCCAGGATCTACAGCTTCAAGAAGAGAACATAAATGAATTCTTGGGAGTATTCAAAAATACTTTCATTTAATACTTTAGTTTTGGGGGATTTTTTTAGTTTAATTTTTTTTATCATCAAGAGGTCTCGAATACCAATTTTCTTTATTTTAATTATGTCTGGGATATGCTGCTTATTGTAAACAAAACATATAGTTATTTAACATGAAGATTTTAGGTCAGGGATTTGAAGAAGTCTAATGGGCTAAGACACATACTCTATATTTCCATTCATTTACTCATAGGAGTTTGTCAGAACTCACCAGATACCTTTGAATAATCTGAAATTTTTTTTGTATTGTGATTTTTCTTTTCCTTATTAAATTAATATTCTAAAGATATTAAGGGAGCTGTTGGTGGAGAGAAGATACGCTGTTTCAGTTCCTTTGCTGCTGTAAATCAGCATAGTGCCACTTACATCAGCAAAGCTACTATTTACCCCAGCCGAACATCTCCTCCTTCAGGTCTAATATTAACCCAGTTAAAAATAGGAGATTTATATTTAAACCTCTGCTTCCTGAAGTGACAGTAGGTGGGCCAACTTGTAACGTGATCAACATTTACAGCATTATCTCTACTGGAGTCCATTTATGTCAGGTCCTAACAATCAAAACATAATGGCTTTTTGGAGTTGAAGTTGCTTTAATTTTTACCAAAAAAACCCAAGAATATTAATTTGGGGAAAAAAAAAAGGAGCCCTGATACAGCATTCATGCATGTGCATAAACAGCATACAACATGGAAGTGTTGGCATCCTGGTATGCAACCCATTCCCTGAAGCAGTACTTGTGGAGAGGGGTGGTGTGTCGGCTTTGTATATGGGGAGTAACAACAGTGAGGTGGGGGGAACTCAGAGCCCTATTTTCAATGTACAACTTGTGATTTAGAGCATGATTTAGTTTTGTAACAAACTTAGAGACATTTGAGATGCCCAGAGCCATTTGAGATGCCCAAACTTATTTAAGAGACTGGCAGAGAAGATGCAGGATCTGCAGGAAACCCATGTCTTTCTGGATGGCAGCTGAAGGGCAATCAGAATAAGTAGGGCATCTCTAGTGGCACCGGGCAGTTTTGTGTGGACAGCTGAGCTGGGCTGTGTCTTACATCTGCAGTCACGATTTTTCAAGCTATTTTTTGATAACACTGCGGGGCATGATAATTGTGACCTATCAGAAGCTGTTGGCCTTTAGCAAGATCATACACTGGCTCATTTTCACTGCTGTGCCACATATTACACCTGTGAGTGTTGTCACTAAACTGAATGACATTACCCAAATATACTTCCCACTAAACTTATATATAGACTTAAGTACCTACAAAATCAAATTTGTGTTCAAGGCCCCGTTAAATATTAAGCTGCTAAAAAAATGCTCAGGACATAACCAAATTAAATTTAAAGTGTCTGAACTATATGGACCATGGGACCGACAGTCATTTTTTGATGTATGTTGATGTATGTTGAAATAATTGGATTTCTCCAGGTGTCAGATGCAGGGGTCTCTCTTCTCTAATTTCTTAAAAAAGACCAATATAAGTCTGTAAAAACTACAATATTTTAGTGACACTTAAAATAAGCAAATATGCTTCATTACCAGCATTAAGCATGAAATCTAGAAAATAAGAAAATCAGCTGTTGTTAGAAGGTTTGTCCCATGGAAAGTGTATTTTCTCTTCCTCCAGATTTAAATATGTGTGCATAATAACTTAGAATCATAGAATCATAGGTCCAATTTCATTCCACTCAGCTTGATGCACCTCACATTTGATGTACTGTTGCTCGCTACCCGACCTTTGAGACCACATCTAAACTGCGAAGCCACCTATGGATGGTGGCACCCCCTTTTTATCTTGGGTAGGAACAAGGCTGGAAGATGCCATAACTCTGTACTGGTTGCCCAGGTTTTTTTTCATGTGGAAATCAAAGCATGGGAAGGCAGCTTGGGCATGGCTGTCCTGTAGATATGAAGGAAGATATCCATTAAGGAAGATATCCATTTCTCCATATCAATACAGACATAAAGACATATACCAGTTGATGTCTGATGAGATGGTGGCCTGGGGCGAACATGTTTCTGATGTAGGTACTTTGGTTAAGCGCTGACAGAGAAGGGGAATCTGGGTCTCTGAACTTGTGAAGGTGGACATGGACAATCCTGACAGCTGCCATGCAAACAACCTGTACAAATCCATGCCAGTCTTTTCTGACACCCAACACCTGGCTCCTTTTCTGTAGTGAGAATGGCTGGACCATTGCAGTGGCGCACTGATTTTTGTGGATGGTGAACTCAAAAAGGGGATTGAGAAGAGACCACCCGAGTTATTCTGACACATGACTTGAGTGCTTTCTGTTCTTAGACAAACGAGGATCTGAAATATGTAAGTACACTCTCATTGTTTTTTAGAGCTATTTGTAAAAATGAGAGAAAGAGATAAAACTTTTAATCTATCATGGGTATGGGATTTATACATTTATCATTTTGTTTCGATGTGTGTTTGTACTTAAGTGGAGTTGATAAATCAAGCTATTTCTTGTGATATTTTAAAGCATCATTATTTGTCTCTTGATTCCATCCTTCTTTTTCTTTAAAGAAATGAAAAGAGCAAAAGCCATGAAATTATATTTAGAATGTCATTTTAAATTTATTGTCTAATAAATAGTGATTACTTGGAAAATCCTTTTTATTTTTTTCCTGTATTGTTAACCAGAGATTTAACCAAAGTGATTGAATCAAGAGGAGAAATGATCCCGGGTTCCTGAAGCTTGAATAAATGACATTGTCAATGTTAATGTGCTGTTCTGGAAGTTCGTTTGAAGTATAAGAAATAACCTAAATATAATTTTGTGGCAGCTCGTATACTACTTAGCATAATCCATTCTTGACTACAGAGCTTCTGTTGTCTGTGTTTCACCAGCATTTCCAACTCACCAAATACCCACCAACACTCACCTTTTTATTATTCCACACTCCAGTACAAGCAAAGACAACACTTTTTTTTCCCCAACAAATACAAACTGCATGTTGACTTCCAAATCGACAACTTTATCTTGACTTCCACCAATACTTTTGCCAAATGAGTGTAACCACCACTGATTATACAATAGCATCTGGATCTACTGCTTCTGATTCATCTAATGATGCTGCATAAGATGCCTTTTAGAACTTCATTATCCCCCCTAAAACATTATTTGTGTTTCACAAATAATAAATAGAACTTGTCAGCCACAGAATACTGTACCTCAGTTTTCCAAATGAGTGCACATCCCAAAATATTTCAAAAAGGACAGAAGAAAATCAATAGAAATTTGAAATGTTCTTAAAGTGTTACATATACCAAGGCTTTAACTAGCCATAGATAAAGATTTAGAAACACAATTAAGTTTATTTCTACAACTTCAAGTCAGGAACTCCATACTTAAAAGTAAAGAAACAAATCAACAAGAGCTGCGATGGCCCGACTTGTAAGGACGAGGCTCAGTCCTATGATATTTCTGGGTTTCAAATCCAGCACAGGAAAACGTCTTTATTCAGATAGGGTTCAAAGTGTAGCTTTATATTGCAAGAATGTACTGATTCTCCTTTGGCTTTAAATGATAAGCATATGCTTGTATTCTTCCCTCGGTCCAGGCTGTAATTATGTATTTCAGATTACAGTGTTTATGTAGTAATAAGACTAGCCTCAATTCTTGCAGCTTTGGGCAAGTTCTTGAAAATACACATTGTAACAGTGACAGGCAGATTGTTCTTGATATGTCTTTATTAAAATAAACGTGTTTTAAGGAATGTTTAGATTTCTGGCTGTAGCTGACTGATTTGGTAGAGATTAGTATAGCAATGATGTCATTATATAAAGCCTCTTTTCTTTTTATTTTGGGGATTCCCAGAGATATTTCAATAAAAGAAACTGTAGGCTAGGCATCTCCACTGTGTTAGAGGGAGAAAACAAGGTTTTTCAGGACAAATTATGTGTGGTGAGACAATAGTGGAGCACTCAGATTTCCTTTCAGAAAAGAAAAGAAATTAAAAGCCTCTGAGTGGTAAAGTGGAGCAGTTGGACGTTTTCTCAGATATACAGGTATCCAAAGGATGTTGATGACACCATGAAATATCTGCATATCTCCAGATAGGAGCTTTTGTATCACAATTTGTTCAGCAGCTATTAAAATATGTCATTCCTGGAAGGAAAAGCCCTCATAAGTATCAGGACTTTCTTAAAAAGAGGAACAAAAACTCAGTTGCCACAAATTGTTCCTTTTAAGAGACCTATCAACCTACCCTAGACTTTTTGACAGCTATGGAAACAAGCCAAGATTATATTAAAAAATGGTATTGTGCTGGGGGTAACCATTCCCTGCCAGATGCGTTGCATATATCCTGCTGTGTGCATGGATATTTATGGATATGTCTATACAACATATCCAGTCAAGGAAAAAAAGAATATTTATGGGAAGGTGTGCTAATATCTAGTTGTCCATGGCTAAAAGACACAGTGTTAATACATTGTCCTAGCAAATGAAAGTGAAGGACGTAAATGAAGGGTTATTCCCATGGTGATTCAGTGGTTCAAAGACATTAATCAGTACTACATATCTTCTGGAAAAGAGTGAATGGGGGATCCATTCGTCTTGGCTCCCCGTGGTTACTATCTGATAGTAAATCGCGTCCACCGCTACCCGTATGGGGAACCCTGACAACTGGGAGGCGTTTGAGTTATCTGAGCCATGTGTCTCCCCACATGTCACCAGGATGGGGTTTTACATTTGAAATAAGAATTGGTTTATAACCTTGCTGAAATGCACAAGAGTAATAAATGGATCTTATCAGTACGTCTGGCCAGTTTTGAGTTCCTGGAGAATCGTTGCCTCATAAGGATCTCCTCTGAGGTACTCAGATATCAGTGTGATTAGCCTGGTAGACAGACCTCTGTATTAGGGATGCAAGGTCAGTGATCCTGGGACAATAGGAGACATAAAGATTCAATAATAATATCTTATTATTCTATCAAATGATGTCTGCAGAACACTTTAAAATCATTATGTGAAGGACAGAGGATGTTATATATAGAGAGGGGTAAAGGCTGACATTTCTGCAGTGCATATAATTAACAGAATTCCATGCAAGCCTGGCCTTTGGAAGAAAAATAATCTTTGGTTGCACACTGGGCATGTTGAGCTTCCATAATAAACACACAGGGAACCCCTGTAAGGCATCTACTGAATTGAGGCTATTGTTTTGCTGGTGCCGTGTCCTCAAAGACCCTGAGGTTGAAAGACGTTCTATAAAAGTGAAATCTGTTTTGCTTACTACAAGTAGGGGGTTGATGGAGACAAGAAACAGCAGCAGTAAATGATCATTTTTATTAACGGGGTTTCTCAAGCTGTTAGAACTCTTGACATAGCTGAATTTCAGTGAGGAGACAGAATTTGTCTAGGTAGGAATATTTTTCCAGAGCCAGTACAAGCTCTGCTCATGGAAAGTGTTGTGGTTCATTTTGTTAAGAAGACGTCAAATGAGCACTAGTTAGCACATTTTTTATTGGTTCCTACTAAGAAATTGACATTTTCTTCTTTTGCTGGCAGTACTCCAAGGTACCCGGACTGCAAAATTAACGCACCACAAAATAGAGTCACTTACCGCTCTGTGTCAGGGTTCACCCCTACTGTTATGGAAAAGGAACACAGGAGATGATCAGAAATGATCATCTGACCATGCCCTTAGTTCACACATTGCATCCCACGTGGTTTGTTCTCTCTGTGATCACATTTCGGTTTTGGATCCTGCTCTGCAGCAGAAAATTAAGGGTGGTGGCATGGCCTAGTATGGAGACCACAGGGCTCAGTTGTGGTAAGGTAATCGTACATCTACTCTGAATTTACAGGGTTTTGATAGATTATATCAGTCTATCTTGCCCATTTATACAATGAAATTAATGAAATTACTGATATTTCTAAAGGACATTGAGATAAATAGAATAAAAATACCCCTTAGTAGTTGCATGTTTTTAATATCTTTTTTTTTTTTCTTAATGATATACTTTTTCTAGAAAATGGGCACAGGATGGGAATAGGTGATATACTGAGACCCTTGCAGCCTCCACTATATAAATTGATTTCCAGCACCCTGTTCTTTAGTTGAAAATATTAAAGTACGCTACCTGTTTCATTAGACACGCATCATTTCTATAGTCCATGGTTGGCATTGCCACGTGATAATTTACCAGACAGAACTGTGAAAGGCACAGAATGCCACAAAACTGGCAAATAAAGATGATTCTTTTTTTGGAGGTGGGACAAGAAAAAACATATTTGCTGATGTGCACAGTAATCCTTTTCCTCAGATATAAACCTGTTGGGATAACGACATTATGTGGAGTGAGGCATAGAGCTCTCACAGGAACCAAAAATATCTTTAGAAATTGAGTATTTATAATGGAATTAACAAGACTGCTACTGTGGTAGCTTCAGGTTTGAAGTCACTACCATTGCCAGTCTATCAGAGAATAAATTGCACAATAGGTAGTTAAAAAATGAAAACTTCCAAACAATTTTTTTTTTTAACTTTTTCCACGTGAATGTGATCAGATGTTTGAACAGATTGTCCAGGGAGGTTGGGTAATCTCTGTCCTTGATGACTTTCAAACAGTGGGACAAGTTCTTGAACCACCTAATCTAACTGGATCTGCTTTTGAGATGGAGGTTTGACTACAGATCTCCAGATGTCCTGGTGAAACCTGAATTATTTTGTGATTCTAGCAAGGGAGGCCATCAAAGAAGAAAGTTCAAAGAAAAGTCTGGAAAGTGCATGTTTGTCATTATCCAAAGGCACCGCTATAGCTACAGATGTCTTAGCGAATTTTTCTGTTTATCTACTTCTCAGAGGGAAGGACAAGCCCACCTTCTCTGACAGCTCTTGGAAACAGTGTGAGGAGAGGTTGGCTGAATTTGCTGACACCCGCATTTAGCTTCAGCTAAACTTTAGCTGAAGTTTCCTTTCTCCATGTCATCGCTTTTATAGTGGGGATTTAGCACTGCCCATTCCGCACTAGATATCCCCATGTGAAGAAGCAGGGTGAGATTCCTGGCTAGAGGCTTTTCCATCCCTGCAAGTTCCCTTCATATGTAACGCCATTGCAGTTGCTGTACGTGAACAGTAAAGTGAACTGTTATCAGCCACTTCACAATATCCCTCCTAAGGAGGAGGTTAATCCTTCTGAGTCCTCAGCTCAGGTTGCTCATAACAGCAATATGATGGACACCACAGCCAAATCCAAACCGCCTGAGGGGTCAAGAGATGGGCCAAGTGGCTTCTCCCATTCTTGAATTTTCCTACTCGAAGTGCACTGTGATTTGGTTCAACCTGAAGCCAGACTGCCAGCTCACAGATAGGCCACACGGACAACATTGACGTACTTATTGGGATTCTCCTACCAACCGCTTCCACCTTTCACATCTCCACTCAGTCCCATTACTTTATCCTTGCTTGCTTTTCCTACCTGTGTCATGAAGGGGGGAAGCAAATTTTACTGCTTGTCTCCTTGTTTCTGTACTACAAGAAGGCAGGATTGTAGATAGGAAATCAACAGTGTGTCTGTCATGGCTGAGGTTTGAGAAGAAGGCTCCTTAATATCCATTCTATCTATCGTGTCCTCACAGGTAACTCTGCATTGAGCCAGAATAGCAATTTCAGGCTCTTTAACCTTCCCAACAGTAGGATTCCTATATTGTATTTTATCCTCAGGTTTTGCTGAAGTTGGATCTAGGTAGACAGACTGGTCTTCTCTTGGCCACTGCTCTGAAGGGAATTGCACACTGTGTTGTCCTCTCTGCATCTAGATCTGTGCCGTTCTTGGTGGCTCCAACTACTGTGGCTGTGTGAAATGCTCCTTGAAAAGTTTGCTTCTGCCCCTCCAAAGCCATGCCTGCTGCATGAGTCCCAGGTCGCCATATTTTAGTAAAAAGTCCACAAACTTGGGGTGAAGGGTGTTTGTGGCAAAGGATGGTCTGAGCCACAATCATCTGCTGTGTCAACTTCCATTGCACTGTGGTGGCCTTCAGCTAATAGGAGTGATCTGAAGTTTTGTGCCATTAGAAACAGTTAAGGAAGTTTTCACAGTGAGAAGGCTCACTGTGGAGCTTGCAAATCAGATTTTTAAGCATTTTTCTGAGCACTCTTTTCTGTGTGGCCTAGATAGCACAATCCTCACTCTATCAGCAGATAAAGCAATTATGTATTTTAAGCTGGCCCTTAAAATGCACCCAGCCCTGTACAAATACCTTTACTCTTTGCATATAATAAGGGATGCAAGACCTTTCCACCTGCCTCTTATCTTCCTGCTGCAGATAGGGCGAGAGGGAAAGAAGCCTCCTGCCACGAGAAGGTGAACTCTGAATTTGGTACGTGATCTGCAGGACAGAAACGGTTAATTCCTCTGAATGCATTCTTTTCAATAGAGATGGCTTTTGAAAACAGAATTTAATGAAATCCAGTGTCCTTTTCATAAAATATTTGAAGGAAGTCTTATTCGATAGCACTTGTCAATCAATCTTTTGCTATTGTTACTTTTTTTTTTTCTCCCCCCCCCCCCCTTTTTTTTTAATTGGCGTCTGTCTGGAAGGACACAAACAAATCCCAAGCTGGTATCTTAACTAGGATATTGTGGAACTGTTCTCTTTCAAACCTTGAATTTCTCTGCTGATAAAGACAAATAAATTGCAAAGTCTATATTAACCTGTGCAGGGGGCAAAAGCATGAGAAAAGCTTCAAAAACCATATGAAAAGAAAATCCTTGAGTATATTGAGAGGATGCTTTTTGAAATCATATTTACCTTATTACTAATAAGTTGACAAATAATTGGAAGATTCTGCAAACACTAAAATCATCGGACAATTAATTTGCCTTTTCTCTACAATAAGTCAAACTCAAAATAAGCAGATACCTTTGGCCATTTGATGTTCCCTTTCTGTTAAATAGTTATGGTATTAATAGCAGTTTCCCAGGGTTTAGCAGAAATGTTTTAGTTATATGCTTATTACTTTTTAAAAATCAGGCTTAGAACATATATGAAAGTCTGTCGCAATATTTCCTACCGACTTTGCCATTCGTTTCCATTTCACTGTATTGTGAAATACTAAGCTATTTTACATTTGCTGGTGTGCCTGTAAACAGGTGGACTGCATTTATGGTTTAATTATCTGGGACTTCTCATACTTCATCGTACTCGGCTAACCTCACACTACTACTGCATACCTGGCTGTAGCAGTTATTTAAAACCATCGGTACACAACTTACATCGGAGTTCATAGCGATTCAGCGGGTACATCGAGTACATCCAGCGGGCTGTTGTAGCAATTGGTGAAGGCGTGTGTATGTCCGAAGGATTGCTGAGCATCTTTCCTAGCAGAGTAATTATTATGCACAAGAAAACAATTTTCTCACCAGCCTGTGCAACGGTATCTCTTATGATGTCATTTTCTATCAATAGTCATGCGAGATGGAAGGATTCATTTTAAATTCAAACATTACAGCCTGCCAGATTAATAAACCATATTTATGAAATAATAATAACTCCCTGAATGTGTTCTTTAACTCAGGAGATTGAACACCGATATTGAGCAGGTGTCTTTCTTCAGGATCTGCCTAGTGATATATGGCACGCTGTTTGCTGTGATATTGATGTACGGGGAGCCAGACTGAAGGATGGGGTCGGCACAGGTGAAGCCTGCATGTCTCTACTGCGGTGTAAAGTTGGGTATCACGGCACAGACAGATATTTTGCTGAGAGGTTCTTAGGTTCCCAGATCCATGTTTTCTCTTCTCTTTGTTGGTGAGTTGAGATGTGAATAAATGTGAAGTCTTCAGAAGGTGCTTAGAGGGTCTTTAAAAGCACACACAAAAACACACAAGCGCACAAAAATCAAGAAGGCAGAAAAGCTTCAAAACTCATTAGGTTTAAGCATAAGCAGGGACGGATAATTGGCATCATCAGTCTCCAGTTTGCTCAAGAGGGTCGAGAAAGTGGAAATTTCTGCAGGGAAAACTGGCTTGAGTCAAAGTTTGTGACAAAATATTTAAAAAAGAAAAAGTTTGGTTTCAGAGTAAAAAAGAGAACACCTTTTCTTATAACATTCACTCACATGTTCAACTTCTCAATACCAAGATGGAATTGAGACTAGTGTGTTCACGGTGGCCCTAAAAATTTCTGCTGATTTTTAGACTTTGTTGTAAATTAAATAGACTATTCCTTTGTCGTTTGAGCAGGAAAACTTCTAGGTGTGACCAAGGTCAGTGCATCTCGACTGAGGGCTTCTCTGCACTTCAAAGGGGAGGTGCTTTTGTTGTACCACTGTAGGTGAAGACACGCATCTCTTCCTTGTGGGAATAACTGGCTACCAGCACAAATATGCCTTATGCCACTGCTGCTGTTCTTCCCCTGTTGTAAAGGGAATAAGGTGTAGAGTTGTGACACTTTTAAATGGGTTTAATTGAAAACTGGGTTCTGTATAAGTATAGCCATACAGATAACTAACTGCCCTCAAAATTGACCAAGGTATGTAGGTAAAGAAATGTGGGTTTGGATTGTAAACAATGAATTTTTGGATTGAAACAATGGTTCTGCATGATGCAGGAAAGCAATGATGGGAATACACAGCCCTATCATCTCACCAGGGAGCTGCAGCTCCACGTCCATTTTATAATAATTTAAAACCACAGCTGTGTAGTTGTTTTAGCAAAAAAAAAAAAAAAGGTGGTAGATCCTTCAGGATTCAGGATGAATATTTTGGCTGCAGTGGAACACCACTGCCTCTGGAGGTCTCCAAGCAAACCCCCTGTGAGAGACTAAGATGCTTTTAGCAAGACAACATACCTTTCATTATGGAAACACATGGAAATACATATAGCCACATGTCTTTTCTGCTGTTGTTAAGGAAAGCACTATGTAACTATGTCTAAAGGACAAGTGGCCTTGCGATTTGATTGGTTGCAAACCATCACAAATCTGAGTCTGAATTAGTATTTAATTGCATCAAACCACTGCCTGGCAAGGCCAATCAGCAGGTTTGGGTTTATTTCAACAAGCTTCATAGGTTAGTACTGCTAAAAGGCAGGGAACAAAGTGAAAGATCCCCAGCACTGCTGGCCACCAGAAAATGAAGGAGACAGACTTGAGAGAGATTAATTTACAAAAAAAAAAATAAAAGATGAAAAAATACATTTGAACAGGAGGAACAGCACAGAAAAGAAGGCTAGGAGAGAAGGCAGTGAGCCAACAAAAGGGAAGGAAAAAGCAAGGAGAGCAAGACCTGAAATAAGGGAGATCATAAGGAGAAGTTAGGTACTGTAAGACCCTGGTTGTAAGGGCCAAAGGAAAAAAGCAGCTGAATTTCTTCCCACATTCTACAGCTGCTTTTTAATTAATAAACACATGGATTATGCCAAAATAAAGCAATAGAACACCTACTTTCACCTTCTGTGTAACAGGATCTCGTTGGTTAGACGTGTGTTAAGCCTGGCAGTTCACATTGTTGACCTTTTCTCCCAGCCACTGTCAAATCACCACTCTTTGAGCCAACATCTTGCACCTTCGGTTGCCCACAGTCCTTCCTTTAGGAAGGTGTGGAACCAGCAGCACTGGTGACAGAAAATGATCCCTGAGGAAATATTATTAATGCTGTGGGAGAGGTGTTCGGGCTCATGGCTGACTTCCAGAGGCACACACATGCAGCCGGGGCACTCTTGGTTTCTATTACTGCCTATTAAGTAGCTGGACATGAGCCGGCAATGTGTGCTCGCAGCCCAATAGGCCAACCGCATCCTGGGCTGCATCAAAAGAAGTGTGGCCAGCAGGGCGAGGGAGGGGATTCTGCCCCTCTACTCCGCTCTCGTGAGAGCCCACCTGGAGTACTGCGTCCAGCTCTGGAGCCCTCAGTACAGGAAAGACATGGACCTGTTGGAGTGGGTCCAGAAGAGGGTCACAGGGATGATCAGAGGGCTGGAGCACCTCTATGAGGACAGGCTGAGAAAGCTGGGGTTGTTCAGCCTGGAGAAGAGAAAGCTCTGGTGAGACCTTATAGCAGCCTTCCAGTACCTAAAGGTGGCGTGGAGGAAAGGTGAGGACAGACTTTTTAGCAGGACCTGTTGCGATAGGACAAGGGGTAACAGTTTTAAACTGAAAGAGGGTCAGTTCAGACTAGATTTGAGGAAGAAATATCTTACGCTGAGGGTGGTTGACGCGCTGGCCCAGGTTGCCCAGAGAGGTGGGAGATGCCCCATCCCCGGAAACATTCCAGGTCAGGTAGGATGGGGCTCTGAGCAACCTGATCTAGTGGAAGATGTCCCTACTCATGGCAGGGGGGTTGGACTAGGTGACCTTTAAAGGTCCCTTCCAACCCAAACTATTCTATGACTCTATAAGTAAGAGCAATTTTGTTGGTCTTCTCCAACTTTCTGTTTTACAAGTGTGCTAAAATGAGCAACAGGCCAGCACAGGAAGAGAATATCGACAGATCAGATGCTGCTCCATCACAGAGCAGAACCAAGTGAACTCTTTGTTTGATCTCATTATTCCAATCATGCCTTCATTTCACAGTGACAAATACATTCTCAAAGGTGAACTGGCCTGGACAATCACGAAAATCAGGGTAGTTTGGATTGTTGTTTGACTTAAAGAGCTGTTTAATGGGACAGACTAAAACCCTGTAACGAAACAACCTTGAACTCATGATCTAAACCTTAATTTCATAGATCGGTCTCATTTTTAATTTCAGTGGAAAAGCTTAGGTACAATCAGATTTGCTCTACAGTTTCAGTATATCATCTATGAATATAATCTCATGTGAAGTCTGTTCGAGATTCCTTAAAAAGTTTTTTTAGTTTAGTTTTTTCCTTTTTTATTATGAAATATCTATCCTAGAACCTGATCATTAAAAAATTTCGAATCATTGCATTCACTTGGTTAGGCCACAAGGCATATCTCTACAAGAGTGCTCTGCTTTTCCTGCATCTGCAAAACCCTTGGTGACAAAACAAGCATCGAGAATTTTGCTGGATGGATTGCAGAGAAGGAATTTAGCTTTAAAAAGGCAAGTAAAATTAAACTTACAGCTCTGGGAAGAATGCCAATCTTTAGTATTAATAATAATTCCATTGTTTTTAATTCATTTATAATTACATAAGTTGATTTTTCTTTATTGCTGTTAATTAACAAATATTTAATTGATTTAGCAATTCACTAATGTTCTTGATGACAAAATATTTAAAAGACTATGCAGCGTAGAGAATGGCTTTAAGGGATTTCAAAGGGCTTTTTCACATTTTAGTTACTGAATGCCAACCAGCACTTACGATCTACAAAAACTCCTTGTTTTTAGAGAAGCTATGTCTTGAAAAATAACTAAAGGTTAATTATTGTATCTATTCCAACTATAGTAAGTCATAAGCAATATATTAAATTAAAAACCCTATATAAAAAAAAGCCCCACAACTCCAAGTGACCCAGACAATTAGATCAGCAACCTAATCTAATGGTTTCATAATTTCAAAGATTTTTGAGGTCAGAGAAACCATTAGCTCTTCCACCTTGACCTCCCATTTAATGGGGGTGATGGAATTTCATTCATTCCCGGTTGGAACCAAGCAACTTCTGTGCGGACAACTCTTATCTTCCAGAGACGCGCTGAGCACATTCAGAGATAGAGATCCCACTGTGCCTATCGCAACTGTGCTTAAGCAGTTAAGTGCTTTCACTCTGAAGCATCTATACCTTTTCTCTGGTGTGAATTTGTTCAGCTTTACCTTTCAATCCTTGGTTTGTTCCTTTCAGTACTAAATAGAGCGTGCTTCAGTGTTTGTCTCCTCCTCTTGGATTCATTTGTGCACCCAAAGAAATTTTTCTCTTCCCTGTCTTTCCCAGTGCTTCTACTTTTCTTTGCATTTCATTTACCTGGGACAGGGGAAGTTAATTGATCAGTTCCTCTATTGATTTCAGTCTGCTTCTCCTTTTCTGAGGACTTTATTTTCTTAACATTTCTCTTTTTTCCAGCATGGGAAAATCATTTCAGTTTCTCCCAGCACCGCTTTTTTCTTTACTAACAGCTGCTATTTAATTTTGAACTCCTGGACAATATCTCCATAAAGTTACAATGAGACCCTTCATTGTGACACAGTCACAAACAAAAGCCTGTCATTTAAAAAAAAATATATTTATGGGTCACCTGCCTTGCTCCTACAACTGCTGATAACAAGCAGATGGGAAGGAGCTTACGTTTGCCAACTTTTACCTTCAGCCCAAGTGTTTCCCATTATTGTCTAGCTACTGATCCTATGTGAAAAGAATTCTTTTCTGGTATTTCTGTGTTAGAACCACAAGAGCCGTGATTTAATAGACGTACTTATAGCACATTATATGTTACAGGCGTCTTTTCAAAGATTTCAAAGCCACATCTTGACAGTTTCATTTTTTTTAAGAGATGCCTTTAATAACCGTTTCTTGCTGACTTAAGAAATGAGGGAGGAAAGTGTAACTTCAAAGTGTTGGCAAAATAATATGAATTATCCAAATGTACTTGTAAAGTTGTTTCCAGTTACAGTAGTAGTAACTCGAGACTGATAGCCGATTTCCCCTTTCCCAACTGTTTCCAATTTAAACCAGTATCTTTTGGAGTTGTTCCACACTACATTGCTACTCTAGAACAAACCCATTCATTCAACCTTATTTTCTAAAAAAAAAGTGGAAGCAAAACAAGAAGCAATACACAAAAAGCACTAATTAGTATAGTAAGTAGGTATGACACTTCCAGTTCTTTCAGCTAAAGAGCTGAAAGACATAATTAACACAAGTGGAATTAAAGAGATTTATAAAATTTTAAATCAGAACATCAAGACCTATGTGTCTTCCAATACAAGGTTGAAAACGTACCAATAACTTTTACTTATAAGCTATTATAGACAGAGATGATGTTTTTGCCCTCTATGCAATATGGCAAAATAAGAGAAAGTAATAAAAGATATTAATATTTAAATAGTTAATCATACATTATTAATAGCATTATAAGTGGCATTAATTAAGACCCTTACATACCTCTTCCCATCCCCTCTCTATGTTGCTGTCCAGGCTAATCATGTAACCTTACTACACCATTGACCTTTGACAAGATGCATAATTTTAATTATTTTTCTTACTCCTGGCACCGGGACCGCTAAACTTTCTCCTTCAGTGCTGCTTTCAAGAGTTGCAAAATTTTGAACTGTTGCAGATCAACCTCTGGACCCTTGTAGGTTTTTTCTTTTATTCCCCTTTTTCTCCCTTGGGTATTAAATTTCCCCCACCTTCTACATTTTCCTGCTGCTGATCTTCCCTGCTTCTCGTCTTACAACAGCAAGGGTGGGTTTATAACGCTGGGAAGGAAAGATTTCTAGCGATGAGGGCACTAAAGCACAGATTATCTGCAGCGGTTGTGGAGTTTCCATCATTATGAGAGCAAGTTAAACAAACATCTGTCAGGCGTGACCTCCCTGTAGTTAAGCCTGCCTCGGGGCAAGGGGATGGACTAGATGACCTCTGAGTTCTTTTATGGCCCTCGGTTTCTACCAGGGGAGTAAAGCAGGCTGGGTGCACCCCCTGGTCTGTCCCGTGCACGTGCTGACATGCCTTGCACTGCTATAGAAGCCCAGGGAGCACCCTGATCCTGCCGAAAATACAGCACATGTCTGACTGGGTCGTGGAAGTATATTTGTCTTGACAAAAAGAGGACCGAACAATGATTTTAAGAGATCTTCTGAGACATTGTGACAGGTTTATTTTTCCTCTTGGTCATCGGCAGTAGAATTTATAAAGAGAAATGGTTTGCTGGCATTCAGACTGGTGGGCTACAAATAGAAACACACCAGTCTCCTCACAGTGTTGCAAATACTCTGAAAGATGCGTTCCTTTTCATGGTGAAAGATGTGTGTAATCCTATGCACAGAAGAGGATGCCAAAACAAGGCCCATTTGTTAGTGCTTTATGGCTAGCAAATATTCTCTGTATTCAAGCCAGTCCCCTTCCTTTCTCCAACAGCAACACCTGATCGTGTTGCATGACATGAAAATTTGTGTGTTCCTCACCTTTACATGTTCTGCGAGAAGTCACAGCCCTGATAAATAATGAAAATAAAATCACCCCAGGTTCTCTTTTGTAAGGTGAGTTTTCCCTAATTCTCCCCTTTTGCCGCTTCCATCCTCTGCCCTACAAGAAAGCTTAATGAAGAGACCAAAGAAGAGGCAAAGCTCAGCTCCCCATCCCTGGGCTCTCGCGACAGAGGCAGGTGTTGCATTATGCAGGGGGAGTGTGTTCCTCGGTAATATTATCCTGGGAATTATCTTAGAGAGATTGACCTGTGATAATAGCCAAGCCTCAGGGTTAGCCTAGAAGTAATTACCTGCTAGACATTTTCACTAGCCGTATCCTTTCAGGTCAAGAGGCAAACATGAGGACTCACATCCATGTTTCATGGCAAATCATCATTCAATTACAGTGACTTTCGAACCCCACCAAATGTAAATTGAATTGTCCTTTCTTTATGATATTTATTTGTATGGAAAATTCCAGGGAATTTAAAATGCAAGATATATAAGCAGTCCAGTGGGAACTATATACAGAGTCTGGGACTGGAATAAAATACTTTAGAAGTTTTCCATCCAAGCAGTTTTGGAGGGATCTGCAATTCACAGATATGGGCTGTGTCTTCATGACAACTTGAGTTATTCAGTTAGTCGTTTTGCAGCAAGCCTTCGTGAGACAGGAGTCACCCCAATATAAGCATCTTCTTGCACAAAGAGGATATATTAGGAGCACAAGACAGTCACGTTGCAGCTACTCATGAGCTGCATTAGCTTGGCTCTATCCTAAGAAGCACTCCTGGGCTGGGGTTCATCCCAGCTGGAGGGAGCCAGTAGCAGTAGTTTCTTTCCATCAACAATGAAAGGAGTTGAGGGTGGCTAGCTCACGTGAAGATGTCCTCAACACCCAAAGTCTAATGAGAGATGAATCCTACTCTATGCGTGGAGTAGTTTATACTCTCTTCTTGTCTATCCCTTGCCTGCCCTCAGTTTTTGCCAAAACTTGCTAGGTTAAACCCTGATTGTGAGTCAATTCTTGGAGTCGGAGCCCTGGTGTGGTGGGGTACCATGGCTCAGTAAGCTGGAAATGTGTACACAAAGCTGAGGGAAAAGGGGTCAGGTGTCGTGGTAAGAATAAGAGCCTCATGGTAGCTCTTTTTCTGTGAGAGAAAACATTTTGCCATTATGAGACACAGGCAATAGAGAACTGTACCTGGGTAACAGCTTTCGGATAATATAACTTCCTTTATTCTGTCAAGGTCATCAGCATGAAAACGTATTGAAATGAATCCTTACATTGACATAATCCACTTCAAATCGTAACTTGCAGGTATCTTTCTTAATCTGACCTATTGCAGGAATGCCTTAGACCGTGGAGAGGGAATTCATTTGAAAATGCACTTGACTTGTTGTTAGTTATTGATATTCTGTGTTTGATTTTGATTTTGCATGCGGCTTAGTCTGCGTGGGGAAAAATCAATAAAATCTGTTTCAGTTTTGTTTATAGTCTGTTTCTCCCTCTGGCTGCCCAAATAGCGGTGGTTAGATTTCAGGGTCTATTCTGGGACATGAATGTCTAAAACCAGGAGGTTTTAATTTTATTTTTTTTTTTTTCACCCTGGATTTTATAGAAGTTTTGTTTTGAGATAGTATGAAAGAGGTTTCTTAACGAAATGCAAGTTTTATTTGGAAAAGAAGATGACAAAGTATACAGAAAACCAGCCTGGATTAGGTGCATCTGATCAAATGTAAATATTCACAGCTGAGACAGTCACCACAGACTGTTTTTTTAGTCAGTGGAGAGAAACAAGCACATCCAGGGTGCAGTCTTTTCATTTCAAAGGACACAACTAGAATAAAAAACACATAATATGTGCCCTAAAATCATCTGCTTCACTCCAGGGATTAAAAAAGGAGTCCAGGGTGATGAGTTTGGATGGACACTGGAGATGACTAAAGGTATATGAGTTTCCTTCCTATCTGCATGGGATGTCTCTCCATCACTCACACCGGCATTGCTCCACTGTGCAGGAAAGACATCGTTCCTTGGGTGAGAAATCAAGGCTGCAGATTAGTCCTCTAACAACTAGGCTACAAAGCGATGATCCCGTTCTTTCAGGTGGCTTGGCTGCCTTGCATTCTTGCCTGCAAAGGTGAAAAACTCCAACAAGAAGGAAAAAGAGCATCCCCTTCTACAAAGCCTTTAAACTGGTCCTGCGGTCACTCGATAGCAAAGAGATTAGGTCCTGTGTTAGCCAAAACCCTTTCTCGCCTCTGCTTGCAAAAGCAAGTTTTGATCCTAGATCTTCTATTTCTTTCATTCAGGTCAATATGTTACTGCATAAAAGAGTAGGGAAGAGGGCGATGCACCGTTGCCCATGTCTTGGAAGAACAAAGAGAGAGTTACTGAAAGGTTATAGATACTCAGGTTGAGGAGGGCTGGCCAACCTATGCACCTCAAGTTGAGTTGAACCAAATCATTTCGGTTCTTAAGCCATGAACATGGGCAGAGCCTGTGATGTACTCTCTTCAGTGACATCCTCCACTCTCTTTCTGGGGACAACTGTGACTCTGTAAATTCTGTGCATGAACTCGAAAGGTAACAAAGAAAAAATATAAACACATTTGTAGTGGACTTTTAGACCTGACACAGAGGTTCGTGCTGCAGTGGAAAATCCATAGGAGGTCGCAGAAGAGTAAAGGCTGAAAATGACTGTTGGAGAGGAAGTGTAAGGAGACGAGTCTCTTACTGTAAGTTCATCCTTTCTCTGCCAAAAAATAGACAGGATGAATTTGTCCTGAGTCTGTGTGAGTCTTAGTTCCTTGCTACTGCTGATGGTATGTCCTGATCTTATGGTTAAATGGCCATATAAATAGAATTGGGTATAATATTTCGGAGTAGTTTGCTTGCTGTATAGTGTGACATCCATCTATTTTATCAGCTCTCCCTGCCCCCCCAGAGAAAAAAAAATGAAAATTAGAAAAATATTGACATGGCAGATTTCAGTGGCTTCGTAGAAACTGTTGTTTTAGGCCTGTTGGCCTAAAGAAATAAAAATGTAAAAGAAAGAAGGAAAACTCCAACCTCCACAAAGGAAAACATGACATTTCAGTCCAAGTAAAATGTTTCACTTGATCCAAAATGTTTCACTTGATCCCACTCCTTTTTTTTTTTTTTT
>VUYV01000227.1:357216-454700 GCA_008711295.1 Anarhynchus alexandrinus | reverse complement strand
TCCCTCCACCCCACATTTTTCCCCTCCCCCCCCCCCTTTTTTTTTTTTTTTTCCCTTTTCTGTTCAGCTTTGCAGCTGCTTTGTTGGTGGAAAGAAAAACAGTAAAAAAGCTCATTAAAGTCAGCCCAAGATATAGTTGCTCCTTTTTGTTTTTTGGGGATTCAGCTTGTGAATCAAAAAGGGAAACAAAGCCAGAGTCTTGCAAAACTCCTTTAGTGGCATAAACCAATGGCTGTAACGTGCATTGCTGAAGTAAGATCAAACACCAATGATAGTATTTAGTATTTGTTTTAATTTTGCAGTGAAATGCATCCCTACTTTATTTTAAACTTCAGCCAAAGTCTATCCTCATGCACAAACTTATGCTGGTTGGAGTGACTGCTTGAATGAGGTTCTCTCTATGGGAATGCTGCCCTGAAAATTTACAGGGAAAACTGGGAAATTAAAAGGCAATGAAGACAGCAATGACAAAAAGCCAGCGGAGCAGAAGTCAATAAGGTGTCCACTGTGGAATAAAGTTTGATTATTAAATTCAACTAAGTGGTGTAAGACTATATCTTATTACACATGGATATTGAGAATGCTGTCTGCAGGAGAACTGAAGTCGTAATAATAGTAATTCCCATCAGGAATTTTGTGTTCTGCTATAGCATAAATATTTTCTAATAATAATAATAATTAAAAATGCATCCATCAGACACATATCCTGGCTAGATTTTTGTGAAGTCAGGTTATTTAATCAAATTTTCATCGGAGTGATGTGTAACTGAGCTTTTGAATCAACACTTACCGTTATGTTTTAAAAGACAATTAAAAAAATATTTTGGCTTTCAAGTGAAAGGAGGGTAGAACTATTTATAATATTTAGCCTTCAGGTAACTTGATTGTTTCTTTGAGTTCCTGTGTCCTAATTAGTAAAAAAAAAAATCAATTCTGACTGTTTCAATGAGGAAAAAAGTAAACGAAAGGTTAAACCTTACAAAGTAGTATGTGAAAGCTAAGGAGGGAGGAAGAAGACATGATAGCTCGGAGGTTAAAAAAAGCCTCATTGTAAGCTTCACTGGTTAAAAAAATTGAATTTTTGTAATTCTTCGGCTATGTTATCAGACAAGGCTTATAGTAATCCTCCCAGAAGGTAGATGATCTATAGGTATTTAATGTATTCATGAAAGTTGTGCAGGGTATTGGCAGGATTCAGAGCCGGGAGTGGGGAGTTCCCACGTGAGCGTTGCTGAGCCAGGGCCCCCGTTGGCTTACAAATCCAGTGTGCAGACGTACGTGGAAAGCAGCATCTGTGCTAAGCAACTGCGCTATGTATATCAACACATGTCAAAAAAACAGACCCCTCATTAGTTCCCACCTCAGGCTGTGTTGGATACGCATGGAAACGTGTGTTCAAAAGTTGGACATGACTCACAAGGAAACAGGTGAACAACCCTGACGCTATCGCTGCCAGGTCTGGCAGGAACTTTATTCTGCGTGACATTTCTTGTGGCTGGACTCAAACTCCGGTTGCCCTCTGCAGCAGAGAGAACCAACTCTTCCACCCCGCCATGCCGTTACAGCCAGCTTTGCAGCAACCTTGCCTAAATTTGTCAACGAATGGAACGGCATCTGTTTCTGTTTCTCTGCTCTCAAGCTTTTTGCCTTTTGGCCTTCGCTGTGAGTAGGAGGGATGGGACACTGCATCCAGAGGGCTGGACCCTGGGCTGAGAGTCAGGAGATGGAGGAACTGCTTTTCTTGATCATAATACAGGTCTTTCCAATCCCATGACCTGTTTGACACCCTCCAGTCCCTGATTATTCAAAGGCTCTGAGAACTTAAATATTTGATCTTACCCTTATTTCTAAATTACTAGAATAAATTGCTTTATTTGTAAGCCAACAAGTTCTGTACATCTTCCATATTCTCAGTAAGTATCTAATTAGAGAAGCTGTGAGGTTTTCCAGCCAGAAGTTTATTGAGATAACTATGCTGCGATCCGTAACTCCGATACAAGTAAACGGTCCTTCTTCCATTGATACCAAGAGTGGTGAAGCTGATTCAAACCAGCTGGACATAGTCTTACAGTTTATTTAACAGTAAATTATCTAAAAATATTGATTTGCACTGTCTGTGCTTCTGCTCTCTGCCTCTGACCCGTGGCCTCCTCTTGTGTAAACACACATTCTTTGGTCGGTGAGAGACATAATGATGGTCTGGTTCCATAAGCTGAAATCAGTTTTGTTTAAAAAACCTCTCCAAGGACACTTCACCCACTGATGGTCCTTATAAATCTGATGCTAATAACAACATTGTGACCTGCCCGGCAATGTAGTAGTGCTGACCAAAAAAACACAGGCTCAAACAACATGAAGATCATTTTAAGGCATTACCACTTATACACCAAGAGATTTTAAAGTCGAGACTGCAATGTAGAACTTCTTCCATGGCATTTCAAATGGACCTGCAGTGGAAGGGAGTGGCTCTGTACAGGGGACCAACACTTACCTTGGCCATGTTGTGTCTCCTGTGGTGGCATTGACGTGCCAAAGATATAAGGATGTTGGTTGAATTTTGAGAGGCCTGTTCCTCTTCACCTAAAAAAAAATCAGGACTTGAGTGCCTCGGTGGAGTGGCTGGTCCTTTGGTGCCTTGGATCCAGGATGTCAGTACTGCCAAGAGACGCAGACAAGGGAGAGGATAACTGAGTGCCATATGGGGAAAAGCACTAATGTATGTCCTGGGGTGCAGATTTAGGATTTATTTATGTATTTGCTGCAAAGATTAATCTAGGTCTTGGTGACAGAGCATGCAATGGACGGAAGTTGGAGCTGGGGGCACACAACACTGCTGTCAGAGGGAGGGGAGAAGGGAGACCCTTCCTCACAGAGGGTGATTCCTGTGCTCAGATGAGCCTTTCCCAGCTAGCTCCCTCAAAATCTCCAGTTCTTTTTTCCTTCAATAAAGAAGTGGCACTTGTGTTTATCAGACAAGGCCAGACGGACGTTACGGGATGGGTGAGGACTAGACCTTGGCCTGATTCTCTCTTGTCCTTCAACCTGGTATCTCTGTAGAAGGGATGTAAATCATTCTAGTCCACCTCATTTGCATTTCAGGCCAGGCTGTGCACACTTTTCAGTGCTTGCAGAAATAACTGGTCCCTCCAGCTTTTATTGATAAAGGAACAGTCTTGCTGGAGCTGGTTAACGTAGGCTGCATGTCCTTTTCTACCCATGAACCTGGATCTACAGTGAGTTGTCAGAGTCACTCCATGGTTTCTTGGCTGAAGGCACCATGTGATTCGTTTGGGCACATAGCCTAACACATTGGGTAGGAGTCACAAACTCAGACACTTAAAAGAGATGCATCTTAAAGGCAGATCAGATCAGTTCCCTTCTGGAGGTGCCTGTTTCCACTGGTTGCAAAGAAAAGCCGAGGGAGACCAACTTGTACTCAGCTGTCTAATGTGGGATGATCAGCAGCTTATTAAAAAAACCCAGTATGAATATATGTTGTATTCATAGGGTTTTTTTAAAGAAATGGATTCAGTTTTTAATGACTGAAACCATTGCACCTTGCTAAAAAGATCAACTGGATTAAAAGATAAGCGAAAGCGATATGTAGAATTCCCAGAAGTGAAGCAAGTTTAAGGGAAACGGCCACTGAGCCAAATTCTTGGGTTTAAGTCTTTTATTAGGAAAGCAGTGAAACCCTGCAACTCCGGATGGAAATACAGGTGGTTTCATACGTGAATTTTGAGCTGACTGGTAAAAAGCAGAGCTAACATCCTTGTAGCCTGCTACAGAGACACTGAGATCCTTGTCACTTATTAAAGTTTTATTTTGTTCCCCCACGAACAAGGCAATTAATTATTTAGAATACCAATCAATCAGGGGTTAGATGTACTAATCAAACACATTCCAGCTGCTAAGTATTGCTCACTTAAGACATTGATCAGCTGTAGGATGCTCTGTAGACCATTTAGATGAGTATTTTCTGACAATGTGCTTTAAAGCCCCTTGAGGTCAAATCTTTGACACCGTCTGCTGGACCATGTGGAAGGTTGAATGCCAGACTGTCTGACAGACTGTAATTATTTTCTGTCCTGATGCCCTTTCTGCAGTCATTAGGGGATCAAATTTCTGAGAAAGCCAGAAAAGTTCCTTGTACTGCAAGCAGCTAATGGCCTGAAAATGAGTCTCTTTTGTTATGTTGATGATTTGCCACTGGATGTTGTTTGAAGCCCAGGATCGATTATTTAGGGCCAGCTCCACTGGTATCATCTATTCTTGGTCTTGTGCGGCTCTATGCTTTCTCGCCATTTCCCCCGTGCTGAAAGATGTATGGCCGGTATTGAAATGCCTTTGGTCTGCTGGTGGTACCTTCAGTTGTTCTGGTAAGGAGAGATGTCAAAGGGGAGCCCAACACCAGTGCTGATCCAGGGCTCTCCAGCTAGATGCTGAATGAGCATGAGGAAGTCTAGATTTTCTGTCTTTCAGGACAATGCCCTGACTGTTCGCAGAAATAGCTAAGAGAAATTAAGAAGACATTTCCCAATAAATAATTGAAGAATGAGACACATTGTTTGCAGTCCTAACATGACTGCAAATTTAGGCTATTGCCTAGCAAGTTACTCTACGAATTCCCCTTACGTTGACCCCTGTGGTAATTGGAATTTCAATTATTCATTTTCAATTACAAGCATGGCATGATGATCACAAATGTCATTAAGTATTAAATTACATCTAATGATAGATGGATGGAGGGATAGATAGATGCCTCTCCAGATCTTTTCTTTATTTAATGCCAGTAAATCAAGCCCATGGTTTTTTTATGGAAGAACTTTTTAAAAATACTAGAAAGATGGTAAAATGCCGCTTGTTTGCAGCAGATAAAACCTCTTTAATGCACATTACCTGAGCACCGTGTAAGTTTTCGTCGTCTGTATCATTAAAGGAGTGGTGCCCAGTGCATGTGTACACAAAGGCGGGTGCTTTGCCCTGCAGTGAGTGGCAAGGAGAAGGGAGCCCATTTGCTTCTTCCTGCCTTATTAGAGATGAGATCCTGGTGCTCATAATTGGGATCTTTGTTTAACGACCTGCTCAGTGCCTTCCCACCGTGCGTTTGCTTGTAGAGTGAGCTCAGTCACACACCGTATTTTAACAACCTGGAAGTCTGGGTGGGGAAATCAACAGGGAGAGGTGATGCCATAAATACTCTTCGACCTGTGTTAGGTGACCTGCGTTCACCTGTGTCAGTCCTCGTGGGCAATTTTTATGCCCATGAGCAAAAAAGAGGTTGAGGACAGGGTTTTTAGGCCAGGTTTGGCCCTGAACTAGCTCTAGAGCTGCAGAGGGGTGGTGGGAGGTGGGAAACTACTGGAGCGCTCTTGCTTTGAAGCACAAGCACAGGGGCACTTACCTCCTGCCTTAGGTACATTTTACTATTCTGCCTCTGGTATTCAGTCCGTCCCAGCAGGAAGAATCTGCAAAAAGACTCCGGGCAGAGGAGAGACCCCAGAACTGCTCACGGGAGGACAGGGATGCTGGTTGCAGCAAGGCTGATTTCATGCTGGCTGGCTGGGAGAGGCGGACATGAAGTGCCGGTTTTTGGGGTCACCGCAGCCAGCGAGCTTTGGGAGTACTGGAGAGAGGCTTGCAGCTGAAATCCAAGCTGGTTTAGCTTCTGCAGGAGGCGATGGGTATTGACGGTGCTAAGATGCAGTGTCAGACTATGATCACTTGCGTTAGAACTACGGAAATTCCTATTTGACGTTCTTGGAATTTTTTAAGTAGAGCAGGATTCCCGCTTTAGGGAAATCCTGTTTCCACACTATTGCGATGAACTGCTGAACAATCAGGCACTCAGTCTAAATTAAGCCTTAAACTATTGATTTTAACATGTGCATAGGTGCCAAATTTCTGCTCTTTCATTTCTTCTGCCTTACTTTCCCTGTTTCTAAAAAAAAACCTGATACAGTTTATTCCCAGTGCTGTTGTGATGCTTAATTATCCCATAATTGTAAGGTACTTTCAAAATGATACTGTGTGGACATAAATAAGGTCTATAAACTGCTTGGTGTGCCTGACACGGTTATCTTTTATGCAAAACAGAAATGAGACTCACAACATTAAGATAGCTTGCCCACGGCTGCATATTGGCAGAGGGATTGTCAGAGTAAAGACAGAACCTCGATCTTTTTCCAAAGTATCCCTTTCCCATCAGCCCTTAATTTCTCATTTGTCTGATGGGGATGAGACTATTCTTATGAAAACTAGATATCCAGAATTTGTGTTTACCGCTTTTACTCTTTACCCATCACCTTTCTGCAGTGGTATCTTTTTTCGCAAACACCGCTTTTTCTGCTGCCCAGGTATTTATTTCTGAATTTTGTTTCCATTTCCACTGCCATCTGAATCTTTCCCCTCTTGCCTCTTTTGCACGTAGAAGTCTATTCACGTCGTGACTTGGAAGCATTCTTTTGCCAGTTCCAACCTGTAGCCCCACTTGGTTCTCAGTCCCTCAGCCTGTCTTCCTCAGGCTTTATTTATATTTTTATCCACTATCTCCTTTTTCATCCCTCCCCTCCCCAGAACCTTTTTCCTGCCTTTCCGAAACCCCTCTTGCAGTGCCTGTAGCAGCAGTTGGGGAATCATCCATCACTGCGATCGCGGCTTTGCTCCTGCCAGGCACGGCGTTCGCAGCGCTGCCCGCGGCGTCCTGAAGCTGATTAGAGCTGCAGGGCCCCAGTCAGGTCTGTGTCGCTGCCAGCGCTTCCCGGGAATTGCTACCGTGCAGATTTTGCAGATGCAATCTCACCTGAGCTGATGAATAATTCTTCAGGGTTTTGGTGTGTTGTTTTCGTTTTTGTTTTTTTTTCTTTTCCTTCCCCTGCACCCCACCCCGTTGCTCAGGTGAGTGGAAAAAATATTAGAATGGTCACCCCTTTCTTAGGCAAAAATCTACTTTCTCCCCACCTTATAGAATCATAAAATGGTTTTGGTTGGAAGGGACATTTAAAGGTCATCTAGTCCAACCCCCCCTGCTATGAACAGGGACATCTTCAACTCGATCAGGTTGCTCAGAGCCCCGTCCAACCTGACCTGGAATGTTTCCAGGGATGGGGCCTCTCCCGCCTCTCTGGGCAACCTGGGCTGGTGTCTCACCACCCTCATTGCAAAAAATTTCATCCCTGAATCTAGTCTGAATTGACCCTCTTTTAGTTTTAAAACTGTTACCCCTCATCCTGTCACTCTACTCCCTGATAAAGGGTCCCTCCCCATCTTCCCTGTAGCCCCTTTAGGCACTGGAAGGGGCTATAAGGTCTCCCCAAAGCCTTCTCTTCTCCAGGCTGAACAACCCCAACTCTCTCAGCCTGTCCTCATAGGAGAGGTGCTCCAGCCCTCTGATCATCTTCATGGCCCTCCTCTGGACCCGCTCCAACAGGTCCATGTCTGGAGCTGGTGGCTCCAGATCTGGACGCAGCACTGCAGGTCGGTCTCACCAGAGCAGAGTAGAGGAGCACCGCATTCATGGTGGAACGTATCATTTCTCCAGCCCTGCTGCCGCTGGGTTTCATGATTTTAGTTGCAACCAAGGCTAAACTTCAAGGCTCTTAAACAACCTGAATCTGAGAAAGCTGATTGCAGGCTGGGTTTTTTTCTGAGTTTTACCGATATATTACCTGATTGCTGAGTGCCTGCAGACCTGCACCCCCAGTAAAAAAGGTTGATTCTGGTTGCACAGAGTGAAAACTTCTATACATACGAGATCAATGGCAGTCAAAAGGCAGGGAAAATATTACATTGTATATTTGCCAGCTATAATAATAATTTTTAAAATATTGTGAAATAATGGTATAATTTTGGATGTGCTCAGTAGTAACTTCAGACCGGTGCAACAGAAGTAGCAGAGAAATGATGAAATTGGCTGTAGTTGAGAAGGGGCTTTCTACATAAGAGGAAGGAGATTGAAACACTAATTCAGAGAGAAAAGGCGTATGATTAGTTAAGCTTCTGTAGAAAAAGTTTTGTGATAAGAAAATGAATCGTGTTCTTCCATTTAACCTGTCAGGAACCATATTAACAAAACAAGACAAATAAGTTATGCAATGAAAGTGTGTGGCAGTAAATTTAAGCCTGGTAAATAGATTTTTTTTTTAAACCATACAATATAACAATTAACCTCTGGATCTCGGGAAGGGGGAGGGGGTGGGAAATAAGAAAGTGCATTTAAAATCTGAGAAAGAGGCAGTGAAAAATCAGACATTTATTTGGAGACCATGTAATCTACCCTAAACCAGATAGAACTATGTGATCCAACTAGAGAAGGGCAGGCCCTGATGAGGCCTCGATGGAGATGGAGGTGGGCTGTTACGACAACAAGTGAAACTCAACAAGCAAGTTTAGTTCCCGTTCTGCATGTTGAGGGTCAAACATCAGCAGACCCACATGATCCCCAACGTGTGTCCCAAGCCCAGGGTGGCCTGCAGTCATCCCGTCCTGCCTCTCCTCCATTGAGTTGGAGAGTAATGGAGGAGAGCTTCAGAGAACTGAGAGGAAGCTCAAAAATAAGATTCAGGGAGACAGCCTATGGGATGTGGAGGTGAAGGAGTTCACCGTCTGCTGTTTATCAAAGTGCAGATTGACAGGGACTTGGCTTCAGTATGCAGACACCAATGCCTAGATAAACTTTTAGCCAGGGAGGTCTTTTTGGTCTTGCAAACCAAAGCACAAAAAGATTTTTTGGCTGGAAGGCGAAGTTAAACAAATTCAACCTTGAAGGAATGTGCAAGCAGTGAGGGTAATTAAGCATTGCAACACCTTACCAGGAGAGGTGGCAGACTCATATCATTCTGGTTCTTTAAAACAAGATTAGCTATCTTTCAGAAAGGCTTAATCCACCTCCTGGGAATAGCTGTTTTGTCTGTGTGTTGAGAAGGGCTGGTGAGACATCCCTCTGGCCTTAGAGCCTGTGCATCTCTGAATCGTTTTGCAGATGATGAGCTGAGGCACCGAGGGTGAAATTCACCCTGCTGCGGAGTGATACGGCTACATTTGTGTACTGCTTAAATCCCTTCCTGCCCTCAAACTAGAAGTGATGTTGCACTCATGGGATGTAGAGACCCTGTTCAATACTTACCCCAGGAGAAGTTGTTCAAATCCCAAGCGTCTGCCCTGTCCCCAGAGACCGCCCAAAAGACAGGTCCCAAATGGTTATAGGTTACACCTTAGTATGCAAAATTGGTAGCAGGTTGGTCTAATAAGCTGAGCAATAAACAGAAGCAATTCAAATAGTGCTTTATGTGTGTTTTTGTTATCCCTGCTGAACATCCTCTGAAGCAGTGACCACTGAGGGAGAAGGCACAGTCTGGTATAGTTTGGCTATCAGACTTACCCACCTGGTGCATATAGAGTGCATCCTTCCACCCATCTTTCTGGGTGGACCACATCTTATGTGCTCTTCATTCTCAAAGGGTGGGATTCATCTTGCTTAAACTTAGATGTCTCCATCTAAGCTGGACACCTTGGGCTGTATTTATGCTCTGTGCTAAGGAAGAGGCACTATTAAAGGAGTGATTGGTCACAGCTATTGCAGATGTTGCCTTTAAGAAGTGGTGAATCATGCCCTAGCAGTGCCTCCGTTTCTCCAAAAGTTAAAGAGGCAATCTAAGGTAGAAGCTTGGTGGTCTTAATTTGGTCATGTGAACCTATCGATAACATCTCAACACCTCTGGAAATTTAACCTTTACTTTATGTTTGGTTAGCTAGTTATTATAGATTAACGATAATAATCAACTGTGACCCACATTATTTATTCATTCTCCTGCTACGCTGCCTGCAACTAATTCCTGCCTGGAAAATGAAGCATTTAAATGCCTAAGATTCTCTGCAAATACTTTGGTTTGGCTTTTGAGAAGGTTCTTAGTGAGGTACAGCTGTGCCAAAACTAGGTCTTCATTTTGGCTGTCTCTATATTTTGCATCAGTGTGTGGCACATCCAGTTATTTCCTGAACTTTAAAGGGAATCTGTCATTCATTGTTACCAATTAGATGCCTTTACAATATGACCTGGAAACTGTTTTCCCGACAACTCGGTGTTATTAATAACATGCACTACAGCTGGGGCGTGCCAGTAGTTCAGGAGTCACAGAGCAGCATGACAGTTTAATTTGGTACCTTGATGAGATTTCTGCCTGCAAAGTTGCACAGAATATAAAAAGACTCTGCCAGAACGACATTGGTGGGAGCACTTTAAGGGATTTCCAGACTGTCTTTTCTGATCTGAAAGCTTTCACACTCAGTGATTTAGAAAAGCATGTATTGTAGATCAGAAAACTGGAAGGGACAATTCTGATCACCCTATTAATTAATAATGTTATTTAAGTTTTTCTATCATTACACAGACATTGGTTGACTAGTCAAAACAGTTCCATCAAGGAAAGTAAGAACCATTGTTTCATGGATATTAGGAAGAATTTCTTTACTGAAAGGGTCATCAGGCATTGGAACATATTATCCATGACAGTGGTGGAGTCCCCATCCCTGGAGGTGTTTGAGGGTCATGTAGATATGGTGCTCAGGGACATGGTTTAGTGGTGGGCTTGTCAGTTAGGGTAATGATTGGTTAATAATTGGTTAACAATTAGGTTAATAATTAGGTTAATGATTAGGTTACTGATTGGACTAGATGATCTTACAGGTCTTTTCCAATCTAGGAGATTCTGTGATTCTATGTGGTTAAATGCCATGCATCCCAGCAATCAGATGGAAGAATCTCCATCTTCAGATGGAGTCTTCTTCATGAAGTTGTAGACTTAGGCATGTCTACAGCTTACCATGTCTAGTATGCAGGGCTGAAGAGCTGTAGGTGCTCCAAAGCACTGGCTAAAGTGCATCACTGGAGCAAAAGGTGTTTCAAATACTACTATAAGTCACTGTATACAACATATCCCGAATTTGGCAGACAAAACACAGGTTTGTTCTTCCCACTCCAGACTGTCTCTTGCTCTGGTGCCAATCCACATTAATCTCACAGCGATCGGTGGCTTTGCTGTGGGGAGCCCTGTGGCTGGGGTCTTTACCGTGGCTGTGCGCTGGGGACTGCAGAACCGCTGCGATGAACACTGAGCAGAGCAGAGAGCAAATCTCTGCTTCGCCTAGGTCATTTGGCAACTTTGTAAAAGCTGTAAAAAAAAAAAAAAAAAATAAAAATCCGTACACAAAACTCCCAACACTGCTGTTTGGGTAATGAAATATAATTTCAATTCAGTTAACAACAAAATGAAAGTATGTCTGGCCTGAGCCATTTATGAGGAAGCTGGGAAAAGCTGGACCATTGCCAGGTTTTTGTTTAAGCGTTCACTACAGAATGTGTTTTAACAGTGAGTCTCTCAGTGTCTCCCCAAGTCTGCGAGGAACTCTAAAAGACTATGAGTTGCTCTCACTTTATTGCAATGTATGTGAAATTTGAAAACTAATTCAGCGTGGGACTTTTGAAAAAGCTTGAAGAGACACAGGTGCCCAACTCCACACATCGATGTTATCAACTGTATCACTACAAGGTAGAGTAGCAGAAATACAGTCATGCAATGACTGTCATCTCTGAATATTATCTAGATGTTTCCTACAGCATCACGAGATAACTGAGCACCCTAAGAGCTTACAGAAGTGTCCAGGAAAGTACTGATGCTGGAGGAAAGTGTCATCGTGTATCGGCTTAGAAAGTTTTCTGAAAGTTTGCAGCTTGCAGTATGTCAAAGTAAACAGGAAACTAGTGAACAAATGAATCAATGGGCAGATGAGTTCTCCTTTTTCCTCTCTTTTCTGAATGAAAACAACTACTGTACTTATTTTCCAGCTGAGAAGTGAAATTAAATTGTCTGGGTACTTGACGGCCCACTGTTTTTAGAAAGCTATTAAGATGGTGCTATCAAGTAGAGGACAGCCTTCTTGACCCTCTTTAGCTGGCTTATCTAGTGGCCCCCTGATGACTTCATCACTGTGCAGAAGGCGGATCACCAGAGGTGACCATGTTTAACAGTGTCTTCCTCTAAGTGGCAATTTAGTGAGTGGGGGAACACACTGGACTGGCTCCTTAATCTGGGGGGGGCGGGGGGACCTGAGGGAGGAAGGGAACATTTTGTGCTGGTTATCTTGTCTCTAAGGAGCACAGTGATACAACAGCTTTTCAGTTACTCCAGCTCATACTTTGGAAACGCTGATGCTAAGAAGTCTATCTGTGATCAGAATGTCAAGCAGAAAGGTCCAACTCTTTCTTGTAAAGGTTCTGTAGGGAAAACTTGGGTTTACATAATATTGGCTCTTGATGAAATGTATAGTTCCTAGATCACCATTCTTAGCTGATCCCTGCAATGCTGATAATGGAGAAAACTTGATTTTGTTAGTGAGTTCAGTCAATCGGACACATTAGGCCAAGTCCTGCTCACTTTGCTTGTCTCTTTATTAGCCTTCAGTCAAGGGAAACCTAATTGATTATTTTTATTTTTTTTTTGACTGAGAAAAGATCTTAGGAATGAATAGCAAAACAGATTTAATGCTCAAAGCTTTTTTTTTTTTCAATCACATCTTTAGCAACAACATTTTGACCTGACTTCACTTCAAGACCCCTGTTGTCTGACCCATCCCCATCCACGCTAGCCTTCTTCTGGGGGTAATGTTTCCCATCAAGGTTCTTGAGCAAGGGAGAGTACCCACGTGGGTACAGGGTCACAGACAGCATCTTACTTTTTGGGTCAGCAACCAGGATAGTCAGATGTGGTGTGAGGTCTCCACTCTCACAAATACTTGGTATCTGGAGAAAGCTGCTTCTCGGGTCCCAAATGCATCCCTGCCAGGGCAGTGACTATTCTGGCACCCGCCTCCACATATTAGTCAGACGGAGATTAAATGTGATGCTTCAGGGGTGTTTAAGGGCACGGTCTTGTGTTTTCAGTAACTGATCAATGAATGAGACCCAGGTTTGCTCTCCTGGACATCCAACACTTCCTGCCAGAGGTGGTTTCCCCTCTTCTTTCTTCTATTTTACTTTCTGGTCTTTAGTCAATGCTGTTGAAAGGGCATAAAGGTTCACCTTAAGGGGAATGGTGGCAGATAGCAATCATTCATCAAAAAGAATCCCTTTCAGAGGCAGAGGGAAGCAGAAAAGGCAAATGGCAACAAGACCCTCTAGGCAAATTTCTGGTTAAATACTTCTGGGGGCTCAAGTTCAGTCACTTGTTGTGGGAGCAAGCGGCCCTTCTCACGTCCTGGCTCTTCAGTGTGGTTGTTTGCTCACAAGCCACACAGGAGCCCAAATTTTGTGATCGCGGAACGGATGAATGGTTGTCTCCTCCGTCCAGCTCTGAACCTTTCACTCAGGATTTCTGAACCGTTATTTGCAAAGAGCAAAGCTGCCCATCAGACAATGTCAGCAAATGAACCAAAAGGAGAACTGGTTTCACTCTGAAGTGAACCTATTGTGTGAGCACTTTAGAGCGCGGTGACAGCGGCTTAAGATGCTCCTTTATTTTTCCTTCTGTAGATTGTTCTTTTTAGAAAGCTAACCCTGCATCCGATTATTTTTTATGATCTGAGAAAAGGCTATGGGAACTGTTTATCTTTTTGTGTTTATATAAGTTCTCTAATCTAAACCTAACCACTCATCCATTCAAAAGCAAAAGAGACTTTTATGGTACTCTGAGAAAGATCCTCCTCTGGTATATCAGCATATCGCCATTGAATTTCAATTAATTTCACCCTTGGCTAAGTAGACTGCTAGGGATCTAGGTAGCTGAGTGATCTTGCCTTTTGGTTTAGTGGATTGTAATATACAAACTTGTAGCAAATAAAGGAATGGATATAATTATAGGGCATTACTCTGAGATAACATGGCTGTGTATTTTATTTGAGCTCTCCAAGTATATTGCTCCACAGTACAAATTCTTCTTTCTTCCTCTCTCTCTTTTTTTTTTTTTTTTTTTTGGAAAAAGTCATTACAGATCCAATTTAAGGAAGGTAATAAAAATGAAGAAGAAGAAAATTCTTTCCCTATAATTTTATAGGAATGCAGCCTTTGGAGCAGCAGTATTCTTCAAACTCAGATGACTAGCTTGCATTGACACGAGCTGCTTTCAGAGTGGAAATATTCTTCAAATGCTTGTCTGCAAAAGAAAATAACCATCAGCTTGTTGAAACCATGCCTCCTTCTTGCTGCACAAAATCCAACCATAAGGAGCTTTAATTACGCAGAAGTAAAGGGAGGAACCTTCTTAATACAGGCACTCAAACACAGTTTCCAGTTCTGCTTGGGTTTCCGTTCATGAGTCTGTTGTAGGATCAGGCTTGGGAATAAGTCTGTGAGCTGTGCAGCTGAGTACCAGCAGAAATAATAGTTAAGAGGGGAAAAAAGACTAAGAAAGACGATAAAAAAAGAGCCTTGGTCCTGTTTGCCACTGGCACGCACAGCTCTCACGGATGAGGGAACAGTGTCTGCAGGATGTACTGATTTTAGATGATTGACATTATATGTGGAGGGACTTTTTTTCTGGAGGCCAATCCCCTTTGGTCTCTGTTATGGTCCTTATACCCGCTGCCCTAGTTACCCAATCCAAGCAGCTGTGTGAGAAATCATGGTGATTCACTGAAGTTTCCATGGAAAGGAAGGGCCCCATGGACTCTCTGGTGTGATGTGACACTTAAACCTGCCCAAACCCCATCCCAGAATCCTCTCCAGGCTGGAAACAACAACTTTTCTCTCCTTTCCCCTTGGCAGAAATTAACTCGAGGGGAAAAAGGTCACATTATAACTGAAGTCAAGGGGAAAATTGGTCTTTCCATTCTGTATAACATCCACACATACAGGTGCATTAGTCAGAGTCTACTTCTAAAAATTAATAGTAATAATAACAACAACAACAATAATAATGTGCAAGTGAGTTGATCACATTCAGCTGAAAACTGAATAGTTTCCATGGCAGTTAATGGTGTTTAGTGTGTCTCATCATCCAAACAGCCTCAAGTTCAACACAGGAAGAACCAGAAAAATAAGGGCAGTTTTAAGACAGTGCATACTGAGCGGATCTCAGACGTGGTCCTTCTGTGTCAACCCTGGCCACAAAAGCAGCAGTCCAGCTGTAGCTGATCAATACCAGTATCATTTTCCAATAAATTCAGAAACATGTCAGTAGTTTGAAGCATCTCCCGCCACACGTACCCATCTCACTGGGAACAATCTACAGCCCAACATCCCAACCCTGCTGAAGCCAAGCAGAGTTTTCTCTGTGACTTAAGGGAAACTAAGATTTTTCTCTGCTCTTCTGACTCCAGCCCTGGACCTGGCCAGGAGGCTGGGTTCTGCTGACCGCCAACGTGCCACACTCAGGACAAATCCTGAGGTCAGGATCACTATGAGCAGTTCCCAGGTATATTTTCCCCACCCAAATACAATTTTCCAGCAGTCGGGAGTCTGCTGTTACTGTGTTAGGGAAGCTCTGTTTCCCGTGTACATCCACCTTGCTATCTTCTTGAAAAAGAGATAAAGAATGGCAAACCGTTTAATCACCTTTAAAAAGTTGTTTTAACTTTACGTCCACTCTCCTTTTCCCAGTCAGTCTCCTAAACTTTTCCTTGCTAACTCTTCCCCATTCATTTATTTACAGCCAAGCTCACAGTTTCTATCTTTCCCTTTTTCACCCTTGTTTCTTGATCAGATGTCCAAGGACCTTCTCACTGTTTTCACTGCCTGTCAAGTGCTGCCAGACCCAGGAGAAAGAAAGGCACAAGCAGGAAGATTAGGGCAGGAATCTGGGATCTGGGAACTTTAGTTCAATTCCCCTCTCCATAGTTTCCCACTGCAAATTTAAACACATCCTTTTCTTTCTCAACACCTTTTGTAACTGCTTCGAAGCACGGAATAGTGGGGATTCCTCTGTACACTGGAGCTGAGAGGCAGCTAGCTTGTCTAGGAGCAGGGGAGGGAGAAAATGAGAGATGTTTACATGCTATCACATTTGATAAGGTAAATCATACTTTGCTGCTGCTACTGGAGGATGAAAAGAAATGCATTCCTCTTTTGTAATGAATAATCAAAGCCAGTTCACTCGGGGTTTCTTTCCAGCTAACTCTTGAAGTAACGGCACAGTGGATTTTTAATGGCGCAGAGAGGAGGACAATGACCACAAATGCGGGTTGGGAGCACAGCCTTATTGTCTTTCTTTATTTCAGCCTCCTTAAACTCCCCCCCTTTTTTTTTTTAAGCCTTTGTTCTCTGCCTTTCAACAGATAGTTCTGTTGTACGGTTATAAATAACTTTACGGGCTGTTTTTACTTACACACACACGCACTACATTCTGCAAAGTGAATGGCAACACTGAAATCAAGAACCATGCTTCTCCAACTCCAAACAAAGGCGCTGCTACTTCTCGGCAGCACCAGGATTTGACCTGGGGGTCCTCTGGAGCAGAGACTACAAAAGATTAACATTTCAGTCTGCTGAGCCCACCAGTGCGGTCTTGCCTTATCTCATAAGCTCTGCCGGAGGAATGAATTACCCTAGTTCATTAAGACTCGTTTTGAATTGTGGTGAGAGGTCACCACATAAGTCACCTCCAGTCTATTTTGCGAATAATATGGATTATGATAAAAGCCGGCTGGGAGGTTGAAGCCCAAGGATTTTGTTTTCTTTATTCTTCAAGGTGGGTAGAATACAGGGTGGGGAAACCCTGATCTGGACATTTCCTAACACTGCATAGTAGACTATAGAAAAGTCCTTTTTGTTCTTTTTTTTTTAACCCATGAATGGGTGACCTCTTGATCTCTCTGACCCCTTTATTTTTGCCATGAAAGAACTAAAACTAGCTGTGCCCATACAAAATCTTCTTTCGCTTCAGTTTTCTCATGATTAAATTCCCTGCTGTGTTTTTGTTTAAGTGCTCTGATGCTGCCCTTTGGAATTGGGCAGATGTTTGACTCTCTGAAATGGCTTTCTTTTTTTTTTTAATTTAGCAGTGGTCTACAGTTAAGGCATGTTCATCCACATCGGGAATAAATGAGAACCTTTTCTGTAGTGGCATTCATGCCTCACCATCTAAAAGTACTTTGCAAGTGATACACTGGATACAGTAATTGATAATTTGCATCAAAACATACTTCGCTGCACAGAATGCTGTACATAATAAAACAAAGGCTGCCTACATGTTGGGTAGATTACTGGGAATACATTAATTAATGTTGTAGACCTCTTCAAACCTAACCATGTCAAACGTAGGTAATGGAGGGTGAGGTTGAAGGCAGATGGCATATGATCTACTTTAATAACTTATGTAAAAATGAGTGGAAGCCGGTCATCGGGGAAAATATGTGAAAATAATTTTGAAGAAAATGGATGTGCTTCAAATGTTATCAGTTAGTTCTGTACACGCGTAATCCCACTGGCTTTGTGGGAGCTGTGTTAATTCATTACTGTTGAAGGCATGGTCCTTAGGAGAGGAAAGGTAAACTTGCATAACGTTTAGACCTGGTATTGGAAACACAGTTTTATCAGGATTGAACTAAATCCAGATTCTCTTTTACCTTACCCTTTGTCAGGCCTCCATAGACTATGGTTATTAAAGATGAGCATTCCTATAACATTAGCAACTAATTGAGTTCAAGGCATCATTTTGCTACTTGCTATACAAATAGACTGAATTTTGTCCCAGAGGAAAGATAGGCTTAAGATTTACCCGAAGTCAGAAATATACTGGCTGAGCTAAATGATTCAATGCTCAGGTTTTGCAATGCTGGACTTAGATTCGCTCCAAAATGATGCATGAATGTGGGCAAAACTTCCTGCATTCCTCACAGAAGCAAACTGAGCCCTGTGGCAACCCTCTCTTGGCTACATTTCAGAGCTGCTCAGCATCACACTACTGAACCTAATGTCCAGGTGCAGCACCTGGCTGGATTTGGGGATCCAGGACTGTATACTCCTCTGTCCCATCATTCTCACCCACGTGAGCAATCCAAGTCCATATAATTTTAGGTAATGCCTATTACCCAATTTACTTTCTATTCCATGCACTCAAATACAAGCCAAATAAACCTGAAAGGAATAACATACAATCTATTAAATAGACATGTACTGGCAACCAGCTTGCACTGAAGGCCACCCCCCTTGGGGACAGTCTGGTTTAATTATCCACTTGAAAACATGTCTAAGGTTTCCAGCACAATTTTTTCAACCTTCACTTGAAAAACAAATTCCACCAAAGGACTGGTCTTGTTCTGATCCCTCAGGAGGGTGCTTAGGATAGGTTTCAAAATGTAAATATAGTCCAAATATTTTAACCAAGAAAAGGGAGATTTCATATTAAAAAAAACCTCTCAAGCTCCAGTCTTGGAATGACTTGCATTCAGGCTCGTCTTCCCATGGGATGCCATTACTGGCAATATTAAGTGTAGGCAAAGTGAAGCACGAGGAAGGTTCAGATCTCATCAGACAAGGCAAGGACAGCTCCTGTTCACCTTATACCTAGGAAATAATGTCAGTGAGATGTGTCTGTGGGTGAGTTAAACAGATCCGTAATCTCTTTCTTCCTCCCCGTACTTTTCAAAAGAAGGATCATTGTCCTTTCCCCAGCCCTGGCTTACAGAAGGATGGATGTGAGGGAGGGCGAGAGAGAGTGAAAGAGACTTAAAATGTGTCAGCTTTATCCTGGGAATGGCTGCACTGAAGTAAATTATTGCCTAGCAGTGAATTATCATTTTTGTGAGATCTTAAAAACCAACAGCTGTGAAATTGACTTCTAACCGATTTTAATTGAGATGGGCCAAAACTTAAAATATCAGAAATAAAAAGTCTGGATGCTTATTCCCCTAGCTGATGTGTGAATTTCTTTAGAGCATTTGCTGTATGCCTGTTTCTTCCAGATACACAGAGGAGATGCAATTTGTTATGAAGTAGTACTTCAGACATCCTCGGAGTTTGCTGAAGTTCAGAAACATTCTAGCCACATTATATACAGCATTATATGAAGACATCTTTTTCTTCTTATCTGAATTCTGCGTTGTTTCCTTGTTTATTTTTATCTGCTTGTTTGGAAGTGTCACATCCTAAAAAGGAGTTCTTGAAATATCTGACCACCCAACAATTTTTAAAAATGGACACATAACATACATAGTTTACATTGTCCAGAAGGACCTGGGTGTGCTGATCGATGAGAAGCTCAACATGAGCCAGCAATGTGCGATCGCAGCCCAGAAGGCCAACCGCATCCTGGGCTGCATCAAAAGAAGTGTGGCCAGCAGGGCGAGGGAGGTGATTCTGCCCCTCTATTCCACTCTCATGAGACCCCACCTGGAGTACTGCATCCAGCTCTGGAGTCCCCAACATAAGAAGGACATGGACCTGTTGGAGCATGTCCAGAGGAGGGCCACGAGGATGATCTGAGGGCTGGAGCACCTCTCCTATGAGGAGAGGCTGAAGGAGTTGGGGCTGTTCAGCCTGGAGAAGAGAAGGCTCCGCGGAGATCTTATTGCGGCCTTTCAGTACCTAAAGGGGGCCTACAGGAGAGCTGGGGAAGGACTTTTTACTAGGGCATGTAGTGACAGGACAAGGGGGAATGGCTTCAAACTGGAAGAGGGCAGGTTTAGATTGAACATTAGGAAGAAGTTTTTCACTTTGAGGGTGGTGAGGCACTGGAACAGGTTGCCCAGAGAGGTTGTTGAGTCCCCATCCCTGGAGGTGTTCAAGGCCAGGCTGGACGTGGCCTTGGGCAACCTGGTCTAGTGGGAGGTGTCCCTGCCTATGGCAGGGGGGTTGGAACTCGATGATCTTCAAGGTCCTTTCCAACCTAAACCATTCTATGATTGTCTTTTCCTCCCTCACCTACCAGATATTCAAGCTAGAAATTAAATCTGTCCCTCAGTTACATAGAATCATAGAAAGGTTAGGGTTGGAAGGGACCTTCAAAGATCGTCTGGTCCAATCCCTCTGCCGTGGGCACGGACATCTACTAGATCAGGTTGCTCAAAGCCCCATCCAACCTGGCCTTGAACACCTCCAGGGATGGGGCAGCCACAGCTTCTCTGAGCAACCTGTTCCAGTGCCTCACCACCCTCATCGTCAAAAAATTCTTCCTAATGTTCAATCTAAATCTACCCTCTTTCAGTTTAAAACCATTGCCCCTTGTCCTGTCAATACAGGACTTGGGAAAAAGTCTGTCCCCATCTTTCTCATAAGCCCCTTTAAGTACTGAAAGGCTGCAATAAGGTCTCCCCAAAGCCTTCTTTCTCCAGGCTGAGCACCCCAACTCTCTCAACACCCCTCTGATGATTTCTGTGGCCCTCCTCTGGACCAGCTCTATCGCATCAATGTCTTTCATGTATTGGGGACCCGAGAGCTTACAGGACAAAAAATCAAAAAGTAGCTGATGTCCCAAAACCAAACCCTTGTCTTGTTAGGAAAAAAAACCAAAACCTGAGATTCAGTGATCTATGACAGATAACTATGGCCTTGCAGAGCCTTGGAGGTGAGTACTGGCCATGCTGGACATTGTTGGGGCTATTACAACTGTTGTGATCCCAGCAGAAGTGCTACCTGCCAGTAACTGTCCATCTAGCTTGAGCTATCACTGGTCTGAGCTGTAGCTAAAGCTATAGCTAAAGGCTGCATGTTAAATGCTCTCTTTCAGGCAATTTATGACTCCTTGTACTTTCTCTGTAGCTACGTATCTGTTGTAGAAAGTGCTGATGTGTGAAGTGCAGAGGACCCATTTCATTTTGGTGAGCTTTCATGTGTTTGGCCATTTACCTCTTCCATACTGATAGTTTTTCAGTCCTCTTTCAAGTGACAGGAATTGCTAGGTCAGGCTCAACCCATCTTCTTCCACATCTTGAGATGTGCACCATTACCAAATGCATCTTTGAAAATGTGAACATTATTGTTACAGATGATTATAGATTAGCTTCCTTATAGGGGGAATTATTTTCAAACCTGAGACTGTTAAAGGATGGATTGTCTTCACCAGCATCCAAAGTAAAGCATTTTTTTGGTGACAAGATTATCATAGAATCATAGAATGGTTTAGGTTGGAAAGGACCTTGAAGATCATCGAGTTCCAACCCCCCTGCCATAGGCAGGGACACCTCCCACTAGACCAGGCTGCCCAAGGCCACATCCAGCCTGGCCTTGAACACCTCCAGGGATGGGGCCTCAACAACCTCTCTGGGCAACCTGTGAATATGAATATAAATGGTTATGAACATTATGAATATAAAAACTTTTTTTTTTTTGAAACCTGTACAATTTGAGAGAAGATACTTAATCTTAGCGTAGTTGTTAAAACATCTGCATGGTAGTTATCAAGTGCAAATAGGAAATAAGAATGATAAAAGCAGGGTAGTAAGTATCATTGGTTCATGACACAATATGTCTTTTTTAAGAAAACATATTCCAATTAATTTGTTTACTATCGTCTCTTCAGAAGACTTAGCTTTGGAAATCACGTTTTCCTCAAATTCTAAGTGCTTTCTTTTTCTTTACAGTCTCTTTTTTTTTTTAACAACACAAAAAAACCTCACTAACTCAGCAGCCCACAAAGTTATTCGTGCAGAAAGACACTTGGATTGCATTGTTCAGGAGTGAGTAAATTGAACCGAATTTTGGATGGCATCCTCCATGGAGCTGTAGGCTTCCACACAGTCACTTTAGGTTTGTCACTGCATTCAAACTGAGTTGCCCATTCTTTCTACCAAAACAGCTCCCCCAGGGATCCAGATGGCTACTGCCACTCTCCGTGAGACACTTTCTGTTTTGGTTTCATAACCTGAACAAATGACGAGAGTGTAATAGAACACAGACGGCGATTCAGAAATTACGAGCAATCTATTAATCTTTGGGGGCTAATATCACAAAGTAAGGAGTGTAACACTACTCCCAATTTAATTGAAAACTCTCTGCATAAAGGACAATTAATGAGAAATGAACAATTTGGTGTTTCAGGAGGGATGAAATGATGGAACCTCAGGGTATATCAAAGATTTAAACATTGGATTTGACTCTCTCCTGTGACAGGTGGGAAATCACTTAGTCATACAGACCTGTGCAGTATCTTATACTCTGTGGTACCATTCGGCAAAAAAGGCCTAACTTTCCCCACTTGTGCTCTTTCCCCCCCTCCACCAGCATACACTGATGTCAGTGGAAAAACAACAAGGTTGTTAAAACCACTGGAACTGATGCCATGAAGAAAGTTGGGGTTTGCAAGTTGATTACTAGAGCTAACAATGTCATTGCTGTTGGTTTACAACTTGCCGGGTTTAATGAGCTCCATCTCATACCAAAAGGGCTGTATTTGACCTCTTTTATGAAAGTACCTTGGAAGAAATAAGACGTAAAAGTGATCAGCTGGGGAAGTTTTTTTAGTGATTTGAATGCAGATTTGGATTCAGGAGCTCCTGAGATTTCATCTCGCTCTCCCTTAATTACTGTATTTGCTCCCAGTCTTTGTAACGGTAGGATGGAGTAGGTAGGAACTACTTCTAACAGGACAGGGTGGGGTGGGGATTCATTATTTAGTTTTTGTGGCTGCAAAGAGTTTGGCACACCATGTGACTTTAAATTTCAAGACGATGACCAGTTTTGGCCCAAGTTTTGGCCCTTTTTGTCTTCCATAAAAATGCTGCCTTTGATTCCACGTAATCAGTGACAGAACGCATTTGGCCTGGAAACTTCACAGAAATAAACAATTTCATTGAGCATAATGCTTCCTTGCTAGCGCTTTGTTCAAGGACAACATAAGCGTTATGAAAACCAAAGACAATTTCCATTCATTTCCTCCTGCTGTACTGTTCTAGAGGAGGTCAAGCGATCTGTTTGGACATCATATGCTCTCACTTGAGATTTTTCTTATTCAAGGTGAGGAAAGATGAAAAGCTGTGAGTGCAGGTTATTTTGAGTAACGTCTGTTTGGCAGCAGTTGCTGCTTTTTGTTTTTTTACAAAGAGATTTCTCTGGGGGAAAAAAAAAAAGGCAACCAAATAAAATAACCCTTAACGTACAATAAAAAGTGTTTAGATTGTTGTAAGGTGGGTTTTATTGATTGTGTTACATGTTTGCTACAAGTGTTGGAGAGGTACTTGTATTTCAGTACTCCACTTTCATTGCGCTGGCCTTGGTTTACTACCTCAGATCTATATATTTGTAAGTATGCATGGGAGGAATTTCATTAAAGCGTGATAAGCTGGAAGATGAGTTTGAAGGAGGGAGCGAGCATTATCAGAATGAGGGGAATGTAGAAACGGGGGAAATGTTTTTCAGTTTGGGAAAAATGTGTTGCTCATTACCTTCCTGAAAACCTGCAGTCGCAGAGCAATCAAGGCAGCGCGCAGTTTTTGACTGCCTTGTAATATCGACGGAGGCACCTGTAATATCACAGTGAGAATGCCGCTTTGGGGAAGTGTCTCAGGCATGCCGTGCCTGAGCTGTTTCATTGCTTCATCTCAATAAGCACACGCACGCAGATGACCTGGGCATCGCCATATCAAAATAAATAAAGATATTAAAAAAAAAAAAAGCATTGGGCAGGATTCATCTGCATGTTCAGCCACATGAATTTTAGTGTCTTGTGAGCTGAATTGTGAGCTAGGTGGCGAAGCTCCCTTTAAACTTGATCTGTTCGATGCAGGCAATGGAGTCCAGAGAGCTATTTATCTGACCCTGAGGTAGACACCTGCATTTGACCAGCCAAATGGCTTTCTAGACTCCACTGACTGTGCTGATTAGGTCTCCTCTGACTGTAATTGAAGGGTAGACAGACACCTGCCTCTCGTGTAGAGGTCTAATTTCAGGTGTCTGAATCTGGACCTTAACCCACCTTTGCTCTACCAGAGCTGAAACAACTAAAGCTACACACTTGAGAAGAAAATAAAATGATTTATACTCCATGATGGCCACACTATTTTTTCCTGACTCCACCTGGTGGTCAGTGTACCACCCCAATTATGAAGATCAGTGATTTTTAGCACTATTCTAGTTGCTGGTTTAGCTGAAAATTAGCCTTTGATGCTGCCAACCCTTCCTCACTGCCTCTGCTCACATTCAGATTACCTGAGATGTACAAGGCTTCTCTACAACATTAGCAGATTTGGCAATAGAATTAGAGCGCCAGCTGGGACTGGTCCAGCAATTAACAGCTACGATCAGACTTTGATCATTAATGGTGATTGCCATTGTTAGCTCTTTCTGTGGCAGTTTTGCAAGAGACCCAACTATTTTGCTTTATTTCTTCACATTTTTGTGTGTGCAATTTCGCACTTGTATGTGTGTCTTCATCGTTATCCAGATTTTTACATGGTGGGAAGGATAGATTGTGAATCGTGCTTAGAACCATTAGGCTGTTTCTTAAAACCCCATCTCTTTCTCCTATACTTTTTACTTGCCGTCTCAAGCCCTACCTACAACTTATTATGTTAAGCAAAAAACGTTACTGTCTGTTGCTTCTGCAGTGCATCTGTTCACTACATCATTAATCCTAGATTTGCACAGGAAGACAATTGACATTTTTCTTATGGCAGGGTAGAGTTACTAAAAGACAAGAAACATGGAAACTCTACAGACAACAGGATTTTAGAAAGCTGTTGCTTTTAAACCAGTGTCGAGTTGTTATTTGCATTTCTTGCCTGACAGCTGCAGTCAGGAACTTCTGAAAATGTGGCTGCTAATACAGCCTGCATATTGTTTTACAAAGGCAAAAATCCGATTTGTTCCATACCCTTCTGCAAGTCCATGCACCGATTGGATAATTTCTTATGTTATGGTGGCAAGGATATACCAGCCCACAAAAAAGCACCTACTGGTCTGACCTAGGCTCACTCTTGTTACATCTTCCCTAGATCAAGTCCCAAATTCACCTCGCTTGTCTTGAACCACCTTAAAATATGATGTCAATTTTTAGGCAGGTATTTGACTAGTTGATAAAAATTTAGTATTGCCACATTGGACTCATGATTTACGTATCCACAGGTCCTCATGCCACAACGTGGTTAAAAATCAGGTCATCTAATTAACTAAAAGTCAAAAGATGTTAATGAGTGCTTCTCTTCCACCCTCATACAGTGCAACAAACTTAGGGGGATGACACAGAAGACTTTTAATAAAGGATATTGAGCTCCTTTTGCTCTGGCAAGCAAACGGATTGACGTTCATGCAGCCAGTCGCCGAACTCGTCCAAATGCAAAATGGGAGCTCGCATCCCAGAAGCCACAAAAAGGTTTTATCTTCTTAGCATGATTGCTTGTTTTCAGCTAACTGAGCAGTTAGATGGAGACAGGAAATTCATAAAAGCCAGCCTGGAAGGAGAAGCGAGGAGTCTATTTCAAGAGCTATTCCATAGCGTAGGCCCCCTTCCCCAAGCATATACAGTTTTTTTCTGAGTGTTATATATCTTAGATAGTCATCTATTGGACATTAATATCAACAGACGTGACTTATCTCTTTAAAAAGGGATGGAAATGCTCATCTGAGCTGCGTGACACTGTGGGTTGGAGTTTGCTGTACCCTGTGGATGTCTGTATTGGGTGCTATTGAGTTGTCAGCATAGCTTGCAGCAGGATCCAGGTTATTTGCATGCACTACTTAACGAAGTTGAGCCTGTTAGCTCCGAGTGAGCTCTCATTACCTCAAATGGATTCTTAGTCATCAAGAACCTTCCCCTTTTAGGAATCTTAACACAGAAAAGTTAACCAAATGCTCACGGCTGATGCACTCTTGGCTGTGAATACTGGTGTATAAAGCTTTTAGCTGTAACCTGATTCACATCTGCTCTCAGCACTTAAGCTGATGAAAAGTGACAAGCCTGAACCACTGCCACTGACCCAGCCTCTTTCCCTCTCTTTTTTTTTTTTTTTTTTAAANTTTTTTTTTTTTTTTAAAGTAAATGGCAAAAAATCATACTAATTATCGATAACAATCTGTAATTTCCGAACTCTCTGCAGCATTATGCAGACCATTTTCTGTGCGTTTCTAAACACAAAGTACTGGCTCCAAGGGTCACAGTCCAGTTAGTCAAGAAAAAGCACCGAGGCTCGTGATGGGGATGTGTGCCAGTTCAGAGAAAGTAATATTTGTTCTCTCCTGGCAGCCAAAAAAAGCCATAAATGACCCCTCACCTTCTGCTCGGGCTTGAAATGGTTATCTGTATGTTTTACTGCCTGATGTTTGAAAAAGTTTGGGTTACTTGAAATATGCACACAAACAGCCTTCCAACTGCACGGATAAAAATCTTGCAATGAAATCGGTGCGTCCTGCAGCCAACGCACGTGCTCGAGGCTCAGAGACGTGCCAGTTGGATGTGCTGCAATGCAGCAGGTCACTGATACCCCACAGCAAGTGGATGAACGCGAACATATTCCCCTGGACTGTGAGTCTGCGAGATCCTCTTCGCTTTTGCTCTTCTCTTAATGGTTTTTCTTGTGCGTCTCTTCATTTTGGAAACAATTCTTATTTTCTTTTCCGAAGGGATGAGTACCCATCACTGTGTGTGATCGTGTACCTCCCGGTGTTCTCTGCATGTAGAAGAGATGACTCCTCCTTGACTGCCATTTGGGAAGCATAAAGCTTCTGTACACTCTGGTGCCAGCTCCACTCGCAGGTGGAGAAGGCTGTAATTCTCTCTGCGTTATGGTGTGTTCTGGGTTGACGTGCGCTCCTGGGATCTGCATTTCCAAGCCAAGCAGAAGCTGTGTCACCGTGTAGCATGTGGCCAAACCCATACTAATAGGTATTAATGGGTTATATTAGCTCGGAGTTGTAACCTTGCCAACACAGTCGCACTTTTTGACCTGGAGCTGAGCTGAGTCTCTGTAGGCAGAGAAAAATCATATCTGCTCACAATGTACTGCCCAGACCTATAAACACTATGGAAATTAGTGACTGAAGTGTGAAAAAGGATTCCCTTTTACCTGGATTCTCCCTTTTCCCAATATATACGTATGTGCAACAACTGAGAAAAAAACATGCTCTTGGAGAACATTGAGGACCAATTTCCAAAGTTGATCCCTTTAACTACCCCGGCCCTAAAAGTGAAAGGCACACAATGCTTCAAGGGAAACCCAAACCAATCAGTTGGCATGGCTTACACAGCCAAAAATTCATCGTGACTGTCAGTTCTAATAGAGACAGATTATGCTACTGGGCCATGAAAACATGGCCTCAGTTCAGATGAAATGATTAAAAATCCAGAATGACAACAAAAATTTTTAAACCCCTCAGGATATTTGAGGACCTAGATGCTTGGGCTTAAGAAGATGGTGGTGTTTTTGTTAGCAACCGGTTCTGTGTAGAGTCGACAAAAGTTGCCAACCCTTTCAAATCCTCTGGACTCCTGCAGCACTGAGTTCCACCAAGGATTCCAGGCTCCTGCGTTCAAATGACATTTGAGATGAGCCCTGGAAATTAGTCTGATGCTCTTTGCTTGGCTGCTGGGTCATACCTTTCTAAAATCCCTACTGACTATTAAAGCTAACAGGATGGGAAGTGTAGGAATGTTGTTTATGGAGTCTGTGACATATCTTTAGCACTAGCAAGGGAATGTTTAACTACTGCCATGTGGGTGTGCATCCAGCTCTCTGCACTGCTGCTGCCAGTACAGACAGCAAATAAATATAAACAAAGGGGAAGGTTGGGGGGGTGGGGTGGGAGGAAGTCTTTGTTAACCCGGTTGGATGCTGTAGCCGAATGACACTCTTTATGATTTAAAGGCAGAAAGGCAGGCTTCCCTAACAAAGACAGTAACTTTCTATTCTCTCTCAATGTACCCCGAGCAGTTGAATCTACTGACAAGGCACTTATTTTGGATAAAATATTTTATCATTGGTATTTTGATGGTTTCCTCCCCTAATAACCCTAGTATTTCCATTTCTTAAATACATCCCCATGCTCCAAGTGTTTTGTACCATTTTAAATAGCTCCCTCATCTCGGAGATGCTGACATCTCCCAAAGTCTGTGTGCTCTTTAGACACCTTCTTTGTCATCATATAACCGCACTCCGTATATTTACCTTCGGAAGTCATTCCTCATTAGTGAATCCTTATACATTCCTGCGAATAAAGTGCTACCACAGTGACCACATTTAATGAACCCCTGCTGTTTTGACATATCTTAGGCTTCATGAGACTTGTGGTTATGAATGCAGCAATAGTCCCAGAAAGCTGTGTTCTTCACGATCTTCTGTGGGTCATCAGAGCGGGGTTGAAAACGGACAATGAAACTTTGACAAATATAGTCTTGGGAGAAGAGACTCCCTTCTTGCAGGAAATCTTTGGAGTTTTTAATCTCTTACTCATTCAGATGTCAAGGATGAATGAATTCCTGCCGTAGCTTGAACCAATTATTCACTGATCCAGAAGATAAAGATGCACAACCAGTAAACTATCATACTCAGTATGTAAAATGATTGCACTTTAATCTTAGATAAGGAGCATTTTCAGGGTAATCCCAACATGTTTATCATTCCAATTAAAAAATAACGGCAGCTTTCATCGTGACTAGGGTTTTCCGAGTAATCCTTTTTTATTATTGTTATTATTTCTAAAGTCTTTTTGTTAGCGTCTAATAGGCAAAGTTTTCCACTGTGATCTGCCCTGCATCCTGCAGTCCTCAGATCTCTGTGGCACAGAGTCATCTGCTTGCATGGCCAGCACTGGCAAAGCTGTGAGCGTAACAGAGTATTTGCAACAGAAAAAGGCATGCTGCAGCAAAGGGGAGGGCGAGAGGTGTGCGACGAAGACACATTTCACAAGAAATAATATTGCATCAAACCGAAAAATAATATGAGCTTTATTTACCTACTGCTGTGACTCAATGCTGCTACATACATCCCTTACACTCAGACCGTATCTAAGTAAAGGGTCTCAAAGTGCTTTATATATATCTATGGAATAGTAGTCCATTTCATATGAGGGGAAGGAGGTGATGGTAACATAAAACAACTAGAAAAGTGAGTGGCAGAGAATGCACAGCTGAACTCAGCATTCAACCTTGTCCACCAATACTTGAAATATATTTCTGGACAATGTAAAGGTGGTTTGGGAGGAGAAATAAAGCTCTGTCCCTTTTCATAGAAAATCTGTTGGTTTCTTTTTTTTTTTCTTTTTTTGATATCACTGCATTTATGATGGGCAAAAGGTTGCCTTTGTAATGGTGAATACTCTCATGAGTTTGCATAATATTTGAGATTGAATACTTTTCTCTTAGTGGCTACATTGGCCAGGAGAGAGATGTCTTTATTTTCCTCATAAAGGGAGGACAGAATCTATCAAACTCTTTACTCTCTTTAAAATAAAGGCCCTAAAAAATGTGAGTTTCATTATGGCTTGTCCATAGGACCTTGCAGTCAGAGGTAAAGAAAACATTGCTAAAAATGTAAGGCAAGAAAGGATGTGCTCTGGTTGGTTTTTTGGTTGGCCTTTGGATAAGTCTTTGGATCAGTCATACTGGTTTGTTATACATTTCTTTCTCTGAACAACCATGCTGATTGCTTCCAAGCACTGCAGCCTGCCTGTTAATTGCTTCCTTTTGCTTCTTGGCTCTGTAAATTCTTGACACCCCCTGATTGAATGAGGCCCATGACTATATGACAGATGTCATTCTCCTGTAAGTGCAGAATAACTTCACAATTATTTGGCTTTACCACATTACTGCCAGACTTACACCACTGTACCAAAGAGGAACTGAGTCCATAGTAGGTCCCATGACAAGATGTTGGTAACGTCTTTGCAAAGCAATCCGGCTCTTAGATCGAAGTCAATAAGAGCTGTCTTTCTCTTCAGGCACAATTGGATGGGGCTGCATCCTCATATGCATTTATAATTTAGGCATCCATGTGTGGACCTTGATATTTGGTTATGATCCATTCTAATGGTAAAAGCAAATAAAGCCCCATGAGGGAGAAAATCAAGGTGCTGTGGTGTGTAGCACAGTGCTGGAGATCTTGCAGGAGATCTCTCCATATGCCATTTGGGGATCTGCAGGTAGCACTAGAAAACAGAGCTCCAGATAACCCATCTTTAGATGAAAATTTGGACCAATTCTCCCTAATGTTATTGGTTTTTCCATAGGCATTTACATAGTAAGTGTGATACAAGACAAGGACTAGTTATGAAGTAGGAACAGTTGAGGGTGGAAATGTGACGTCATGCTCTTTTCAGAGGAATGGTTTGTGTGTTGAATAGCAAGCTTATTGCAAGTCCAACCATATTTGGGATTCTTCAAGTCTTGGACCCAGATAATAAGACAAAGATCTCACCCTTCGTTTAAAAAGGAAAAGGTTCTCAGATTTTCTAATCACAAAGAACTAGTTTGAAAAGTTTTCCAGGGGAAAAACTTTTACACTTTTTCTTTGGGTTTTTTTCCCTTTTTAATGAAACTACTAATGACACATGAAGATGTATGGACTCAGGAAGACTGTGTTGTGTTAGAAAAGATGGCATTTTTTTTGGCCCATAATTGTGATTACAGAACGTGTCAACCCTATTGGATGGCAACACCACCACAAATGGTGTCTTCATCTCCTCCGTAGGTTTTCTCACCCTGTCTTTTCAGCACTCCTGTCCGTTTGTCTGAGAAGAAAATTACAGCAGGTCATCCTTAATGGATGACAACGAAGAAGTGCTGCCTGCTGGATTTCAAACTGGCATGGCAGCCTGGCTTCTTTGCTGGCTATTCAGCAAGTTACTTCCCTCTCTCTGATTCAGTTTCTTCATCTGCAAAATGGCCTCCTTCCTAAAACAGTTTTGAGTTCCACTGATTGCTGAAAAAGCTGAATATGAAGAGTGGAGCTGACACGTTAGAGAGGGAGGGCAGCCACTTTGGTGAGAATAAAAGGGGAAGCTGGGAGTTCTTAAATGTAGCATTAGAAAAATTGAGTGAGCAACAAGCTAGGGAAGGAAGTTGAAAGCGAAGAAAATGGATGTATGTGAGAGATCAGTTTAATGTGGGGACATTTAGAGGGTGGTAGCTAAGTAACAGAGGAATCTGTATTGATCAGCTCTGAGGCTACAGAGGGCACATCCACGCTGGCAGTTAATAATAAAGGAATCGTAGGATCATAAGTCTGGAAGGGACTCAGAAAACCCCAAGGCAGGATCAGCTGTATCTCTGTCATTTCTGGTGCATGTTTCCATAATTTGTTTTGAAGACTTTCTTTGATGGAGACTTCACAGCCTCCCTAGACCATCTATCTCAGTGTTTTCCTTACCCTTAGAAAGTTCCTCTTAATGTCACATATGAATCTTGCTTGCTTTATTTGAAACTAGTTACTCATTCTCCCGGCTTCAGTAGATGTGAAGGAGAAATTATTCTTTTCCTCTTTGTGGCAGCCCTGTATGCATTTCACCACATTTACAATGCATTCACTTATTCTGGCAGTTTTCTGAGTCTTTCCTCAAAATGTGATCTTCTGGAATCTTTGCAGGTGATCCACACCTTCTCTGAAGTAGAGGGCTCAAAACTGAGCAAGGGGTTTTTCAAGGAGGACACCTTGAATTTATCAACATCTCCCTTAGCCGGGCCCAGGTTGTCATACCTACTGTTGTTTGGTTAGAGATAAGAACCGCAGAGCTCAATCCAATCAGCAGGGTCCCAGGATGATCTCCTATGCAAGCATTGGTTACTCACAAAGTAATGTATAATGTATGTCCAGGCTACTGGAACTAACTGTGTAGGCAGAAAATGAATGTCCCTTAGGACTGAAGGAATTTAAATCTCCTGGTGCCCTCATATTGACATGATAGGTCAGGGAGCAGAGTCAACATATATCACCCTTAAAGATGGACTTTTAGGAAAAAAAATAGTATGTTGGTTTCTTTCTTCCTTTCTTCCTTTTTCCTATCTTCCTTTCTTTTTATTTCTTTCTTCCTTTCTTCCCTTTTCTTCCTTCCTTCCTTCCTTCCTTCCTTCCTTCCTTCCTTCCTTTCTTCCTTCTTTCCTTCTTTCCTTCCTTCCTTCCTTCCTTCCTTCCTTTCTGGACTTTGTGAGTGCTTTACAAGAAAAGACGGGCAGGAAGCTGTTGTGGTACTTTCTTTTTATGATGCTTATGCAGGACTGCCCAGAATTCTCAACAACAGTCATGTCCAGAGGAGACCAATTCACCCACCCTGCTCATACATCCCTTTGTTTTTCCAGCCAATGAATCGCGATGTTTAAAGTCGTCAATACAAACCAAGTGTCATCCATACCAGCAGCTACTGCAGAGCAATCTCACCTGCACTCACTGTGGCTTTAAAGCACCGCATGCTTCATGCTAGCAGGCTCTAACCACAAAGGACCAGTAAAAAAGCTCTTTCTGTCCGACATGAATTAGGACGCTCAGTTAAAAATTCATAGGAAGATTACATAAAACCATATGCTGCCTTTATTTTTCTCCTTTTGCATTAAAAATGTACAGCTGCTCTGCATTAGACATTCCATTAGCCTGCGAGTCTCACAATCTGGACTTTGTAGTTAACAATGGGGGGAGGACTAACAGAGAGGGGAGAATGGGGAGAATTAAAGTGTTTTAGGCACAACATTCGAGGCTTCCTTAAAAAAGGCAGCATATAAGGTGGACGGAGAGTTTAAGTGTGGGAGTAGAAGGTCTGGTGAAGAGGAACTGCATATTAGAAGAGACCTGTTTTCGGAATTATTGGCTTGCCCTCAGAACCTCTGAGCAGCATCAGCAATAATTAAAATGATATAACCTGTTTCCTGTGGTCATTTGGGAAGAAAATAAAAAATCTATATTCCAAATGGACTCAGGAAATGTTTAGACTCCTCTAACAGTGTTAAGTCGCAGAGAGTTTTATGGCCACTCCATTTCTTCTGCAGGAGACCCTTTAATTTAGTTGGAAGACTTGAAGGGTCCAGTTTTATTATTAGATAATTGACTGTATGGGCAGTTAATTGCCTGGGATTGAATATGTGGCCACTTAATGTACTGACAAAGTGAATAATTTCGCAATAAGCTTTCTATACATTATAATGAGATGCATTCCAAAGAGTGTTCTTGATGATATTGTGTCAATAAGTGTCTTAGAGGGCTTTATACACAAGCTTGCGAAGATGCTGCTGGTATAGGTGTGCAGGGTGTGATGACAAGCTCAGCGCTGGGGTAAGCTAGCTATGGAATAATAAAGTCCACTTATTGACACACACCAGGCCTGAGCTGTCTTTGTTCACGGGGCAGAAGCAAAGAGGAAAATTAGGAGCTTCTGCATCTGTCAGAAGTGATGGGTCCTATTTACATTGTGAACTCGGCTATGTGTATTCAGTTATTCCAGGTGGCATGTGCCATCCCTATACGATAAAAAAAAAAAACAACACCAAACACAGCAGATAATACAAACAGTATTTAAAATATCCTCAGCAGACAAAGAAAAGACGTATTTTGTTCATCATTGATGAATTATGAAGGGAGCGTTTCATTTCTAACCTAGGCATATTTCAACATTTCTTTGTTTGTTTTTTTTTATTTTACTTTAAATACAAACATGAGATAGAGCACCAGAGTCTATTCTCTCCCTACACGGTTGATCCCCAAAGAGCAGTCCTGTATTTTCTGCATATGCTTATTTCTTCTTGGTCTTATCCAATATTAAAAATCATAAACATTGCACCTTCTTGGGTTGATTATAGTTCTTCACACTTACACGAGATGAGAAAACTGAAAAAATATTTTTTTTTGGTTTGAGTCACAAATAAAATTTTAATACAAGGCATTGTGAAATGTGTGATGCAGTCACCATTGCTAAGCTGCATGTTTAATTAACCACTGCCTGAGTGCAGGTACTAGGCAACAAGAACACAGGAGCACATTAAAGTGTCTTAATTAAATTATATGCAGTATGGCCATATTTAATTGTACACAGGACATGCTTTCTCCTTGTTTTTTTTCCTACTTGTTTTTGTTTTCTACATCATCAGGTAGATGGAGTACTTTTGAAGTACATTTCATTCACAACAAAATACAGTTTTTTCCCCACGTTTTGGTGGGTCGGATAAAATTTATCACGGTGCTTTGTTTCTCTGAGCGTGCTGCAGGATGAGCACACTGATATAAGGAGCATCACAGTGAGTAGCATGAATGAATCATCACTTCAGACCATACTCTCTCAAAATTTAAACTGCATATCATGCACCAAATGCAGCTCTCTGCGTTGTCCTCTTGGTCTAGGAAATAATTGTATACATGGATGTATGTTATACCTATGAATTTGTGGCTGATGACCAGTTCTTTTGTAGCTTTATACAGTCTGATAGGTTTCTACTAGTTTAATCAAGTTGTTTTTTTTTTAATTAGTAGTTCTGGAATCGACCACTTAGATAAACGCTTTGGATAAAACAGATATTAATATAGAAGATATTTTGAAGTTTACCCTAATAATAGAGGAGAATAAAAAGAACTGATGTGGAAGGCTGAGACCTTGGTTACAGCCCAGAGCAGATGTCATGGCCAGACATAATCTCTGCTCTCTGAGGGAGCACAGCTGATGTGCTGCAAAACCTCCAGCTACAAGAGCTGTGAAAAAGGACCTGTTTCTGCAGGTTTCAAGGAAGCATCTTGACCTTTGTGTCTCGGGAACACAGCTTTATGTGACTGTGAGTCACTCTGAGTGAGCTGCTCTGTGCCAGAGAGACGCCGCGCAGCCACCCTCCTTCAGGTCAGTGCATTGAGCAGGAGAAATGCTGATGTGAACGTTGGGTAAATGGAGGTGTTGCAGTACTGCCTGTTTCCATCAAGCTTGAACTTGGCCACAGTCTTAAAACTGAGCCTGATACAGCTGGATTTGGTAACACTGCTTGAGGGAAACCTGTGCTTTGCTGCCAAGGCTGGTTCCTCCCTACGGGGACATAGTACTCTGCACCTCAGGGTGCCTTAACACCCTTAAGGGTGGTAAGGCACTGGAACAGGTTGCCCAGAGAGGTTGTTGAGGCCCCATCCCTGGAGGTGTTCAAGGCCAGGCTGGACATGGCCTTGGGCAGCCTGGTCTAGTGGAAGGTGTCCCTGCCTATGGCAGGGGGGTTGGAACTCGATGATCTTCAAGGTCCTTTCCAACCTAAACTGTTCTATGATCTATGATCAGCCTTGTGTTTGTAGCAGCATCTTCATCCCATTGGAGAGACAGAAAAGATAAACAAAAGAGCTCCATTCTTCACTGCAAATGCAACTGTGAATGCTGCTCAGAGGGCTTCTTAGAAGCTCTTCCAACAGAGTGGTCTGGGAAATATGATGAACTGGCCCTTCGCTGTGCTATCTCAAGCCTGGCTTCTCTCCAGTTTACCTCTCCCATGCTGGAGCTTGGCTTGGCAAGTTATGGTTTGACCAGCCTTCTTCAGAGGCAGGGCACCCGCAATAGCACAGGGCTGGAGGCCTCTCTTCACTGGTGACTTCACACACAACTACCCTGTGGTTCACGCCCAGCCAGGAATGTGTGGGGCCGGGGAGTGGGGAAGTGGACCACACAGTGAGCCACGGGTGCCTGCAGGGACACACAGTGATGGGAACACGTGAGGTGGTATCAGATCAATATCATTCTCAGTGCATGAGATTTCATATGCTCCTACGTTTCTCCTTGTACAGACTTTCTTAGGCTGGAGTTCTGGAGAGCAATGCTGACCTTTCCTGCAAGGAAGATCTGAAGTAGTAACTATTGTAATGGGAACTTTGCCCATAGAGGTATCAGTCTGTGTCATGGCTTCGAGGTGTCAAAATGGGCAGGGATGATGTGAAACCCCCCCCGAAACCCTCCATCCTTAAGAAAGCTTAAAGAAACCTAACATTGTACCAATGTTTTAAAAGGGTAAATGGAACAACCCAGGTAATTATAGTCTTGTCAGATTGACATTGATCCCAGGCAAAATAATGGAAAGGCTGATGCTGGGCTCAAATAGTAAAGACATACAGGAGGGTAATGTAATTAATGCCAATCAATGTAGTTTTCTGAAAAAACTATATATCTTGTCAAATCATCCTGATGTCTTTTTTATGAGATTACAAGTTTGGTAGAGAGAGGTAATAGTTTTGATGTAATAGACTTAGACTTCTGTAAGGCTTGACTTTGTGCTGCGTGACATGTTGATTAAGAAACCAGAATGCTACAAGCTGAAACCAGAACTTATTAAAAGGATAAAACCTGGCTGAATATTAGGTCTTAAAACATGTTTGTGAATGGAAACATCAAGCAGGGCTGTTTCTAGTGGGCCAAGCACATAAAATTTGCTGAGTCTCAACTGTTTGATATTTCTAGGAACAACATGGAAGAAGATGTAATCATTACTGATAAAGTTTTCAGATTTCACAGTTTGAGGGAGTGATAAATCATGAATAGGACTGATCACTGATACAGAACAATCTGGACTGCTTGATAGCAGGGTATGAGACAAAAGTCAAATGTGTAGGAACAAAGGCCACAGATTGATTCTATTTTCAGAGGCAGTGATTCAGAGCCATGTTTGAGGGGTCCTGGTTTATCACTCACTGAATATTAGTGCCAAAAATAAGTAATGTAGCTTTTGGGGGATCTGGAGTAAAACTGACTGTATCACCTTTGTGTTTTGTGCTGATGAGGCTGCCACCAGAATATTTCATGTGACATCGACAGAGATGTTAAAAAACTAGGGATGACTCAGGCAATATTCCCAAGAATGATTAAGCAATTAAGAAACATGCACATAGTGGAAGATTTCAGAATACCATAAATACGGTTTGCGTTAAAGAAGTAGAAAGAGACTTGATTAGGTCCTTACATATACTTTTGCAGAAAATAAACATTGTGAATGGCTCTTCAATCTGTTGAAAAGAGCCGAGAAGATCTTGATGCAGCCTGAACCGAGACAACCTCATCCTTGAAATTAGGTACCAATTTTTCAAGGGTTGTATTTAATCCTGCAAATAACTGGGGATTTTAAAATCAAGATGAGATATCTTCTTGAAAGATAAGATCTAGTTCAAAGCAGTTATGGAGGAATGGTGATTGTGAAGGTCCTTTAAAATCCATGAATATCTGCATATCAGTGTATAACAATTCTGTGTATTCTTCTCAGAGTCTGTGGCAAAATTCAGATTAGCTTCACTGATGAAAGGTCCGTGCCCTCCTATATATGTCGTTATGTTAGCTCATCCCACTCCTCACATGGAGATCTCTTCTGTGGCCACCTACGCAGTAACACATCACTGCCTCCTTTTCTACCGGGGGAAAGATTGACCTGTTGAAGAAGGTAAACCTTTGAAATAGCTCATTTTCCAGAAAGACTGGGAAATAAAAAGCACTAAATAAAAGCACTGTTGGATGCTTTTTGCTCTGGGCAAGAGCCTTGCCTTTGACTGCTGGAGCTTCATTTTAGCCTCTGGTAAAACCAGAGTCTCCCTTTGGACCCTCCCTTGTTCCTTCCTTTATGGCCCAACTTCCATCGCATTTGAGCTGAACTCCCAGTCTTCTGACTGTTCCATACAGAAAAGCAAGAGAATAAGCAGTGATCAGAGCTGGTGTCTGTTGCCCATATTTAACAGTATTTCTTTAGCTGTCTGCCAAAGACTGCTCTTCAGAGGGTACAGAGAGCAAAACCCCTAACTTCGTGTAGTGATGCCTACACCTAATGAATCCATTAACTACACGTATGCTCCTACTAATAATGAGAGATGTTTTGGAGAAGATTGTGGCTCGTATCATATCCCTAAACCCTGATACAGTCCTGGGCTTTAGCAGAAAGGCTTTTAACCTTCTACCTGGAGGAAAACAATCACGTAGCTGTTGAGAATGAACTTCAGAACGAGTTACATCATTGAGTATTTTTCTGTAAGAGCACTCTTTGCTTCCCACCCTTGATGCTTCTCATTCCGGGAACCTCTGTCCTTATATATGAATCTGAGTTCAGTCATAATATTTAGCTTTCATGACATCAAGAGTTGCACGCTTAATCTCCAAAGCATTTTCTGAGCATTAATTAATTAAGTCTCTCCTTCCTGACATGTGGTAAAGATTTGCGATAGTCGTCTTCTCACTTAGCAGATGAAGAAAGGTTGTGATTTGCCCAGGGTCTCCTCAGTAACCAGTGTCAGAGCCATAATTAATATTGTGGGTTCCAGTTCACTGTCCTTTACACCAATCCTTTTAAGTCTTATAGTGTCATTTAGAAAAAGAGGTTTGGAAGGAACAAGTATCAAGGTAGTTAGCTGATGATGAGAAAGTCAAGTCAAGCTCGCCATAGGTCTGCTATGCATTTTGTCATCTCCTCACATTATTACTGCCTTTGTTTGCCTGGTTCATATATCCCCCCAAATATGTCTGGGCTTTGTCTAGGAGATTGCGTGTTATTATGGACCAAACCCAAACCAGAGAGGGTGCTGAAATTAAACAATGTGGGCAGTCACGCTCAGGTTCTCAAGCCCAAACCCCATCCCTGTTCAATTTAGTGGAACAGTTGTAGCTTTTGTGTCTGACTTCACCATTTACTAACTTGAGGCATATTTTGGGCCCCATGTGATTAGATACCATAAGAAAATAAGGATCATGATACTAAATTTTTTTTTTTTTCTTTCTTCAGGGTAGGTTAATGGTTGGACTTGATGATCTTAAAGGTCCCTTCCAACCTCACTAATTCTATGATTCTATGATTCTATGAAATAAGCTGGATGGTGGATATAAGAAAGGATGTGCTTTTCTTTCTTTTTTTTTTTTGTCTGCATGTGCTCTTACGAACCGCGTTGTCCCCCCTTGGTGCCACACTGCTTGCCCCTGTTATGACTTTGAGGCTGGATAGCTACAGTGTGCATGATAGCATCAAAACTCAGGGACAGGTCTGGTAATTTAAGACTCATTTTCCTTCGTCTGTGAACAGGAGCAGGCTGTTATCAGCTTGATCCGGGGCTGTCTGTGCGCGCCGTGCTGCCCATCTGCGGCAGGAGGGGATTCCATGTGGATATTGCTCTTCGTTTCTGGTTTGACTATCACAAGCGCTCGTTTTGGGTGCTAGTCACCCTTGAAAAGAGCAAAGCTGCCTCTATCAGCTGATCCCAGGGGTCTTTCGCTAAGCAAGAAGGTCATGACTCAAATTTCCTTTTAGCCTATCTTTCTGTAGACGGGGAAGTCTGGGAAAGGGAGAGGAACATTTCTAATTCTGGTCCTTGTGTCTCTTTCCTGTTGCTAGAGGTGATACAGCAGATTCAATGACCTTTTTCATGAAAGAGAAGCTGAGGCTGATAGCAAGTGGTGTGGGCTGATGGAGCCTGCTTGCTTGTTTCCTGCAACAGTGGATGAGAAGAGCTGTCCCACTGCCTCTGCCACATCTCTTTATCTTTACCAACACTGCACAAAACGAGGCGGTTCAAAACCTTAGCGCTGAGCTCTCGCGGCTGTCATCACTGCTTTTATCCCCAGGGTTCATGTCCCTCCCACGTTGCTGTTAAACTTCCGTGGAAGCAGAGCCTGGTGTGGAGGGGCAAGGGAGAAGAGGCAACGTTATACAGCCAGTGAAAAGCTCGTTGTGTGTCCATACACTTCCACAAGCTCTTCTTGGCCTTTGAGTTGAGTTGTTACTCTTAAATCCGCTTGTATCCAGGAGCTCAAAGATGGGGTAAAAGTGAAAGAAGCAGTTGATAAAGGTCTCTTCCATTTTCTGGGAGGCCAAAAGGCCTCCTCTGTGACTGAAGGCTTGAATTTTGTACTCAAAGATACAGGATGTTATTTTTTTCTGGACAAGCAAGTGATCTTTATGCTTTCTTTACCTACTTCCCATGTGAGGGACATATGATAGATGTATCTAACCACTTGGACTTGCTGAGACCATCAATCCATATTGTAGACAGCAGAGAGTGGGAAGTAACTATAAAAACTTCTGGTTAAAGTGATCCTGGGATGGGTTTGACCTCTGCATCACCTTACAAACCCCAGACTACCATGGTTCCCTCCTGCAGTTATTCTAATGAGCTGAAAAAATGGTTTTGGAAGTACTTTCAGAGTGTTGTTGAGACATAAATACACTCTAAGTGAGGACTACATAATGTTTTCCTGTTTGTGCATAAAAAATAATGGAGCAGTAAGCCAGTGACCCAGAGGTGAAAGCCTGTGCATTCCGTATTGCCAATTTATTACACATGCAAAATTTAAGTATATAACTTAATTCCAGTGCAGTTATAGAGCTTCAGTGCAATTTCTCTAATCTATTTTTCAGTAATTTACATTCTAAGCACCTCCCTTTCAGCTCGGGGTTCTGCCGTAGAACAGCCATCCATGCTTCTTACTACTGTGGGGAGCTTTTTGCTCTATAGTCACTGATGAATGGTCATTCCCACCTGTGTGTCCTAGCAGAGATGGTGGAGTCAGTCTACACTGGTGGTTGGACACTCTGGAGATGTTTCTGCAGATCTGGATCACACGTACCCTGGCTGAGGCCAAACCCCCAGAGTTTGCAGCGCTTGAGTCCCTGGGCTGTTCCTACAGACATCAGTCATCAGCTTTAAGGGCCAGGTGGAAATCGGTCAACGGCTTAGTTTTATTTGGATCAAGGGGTAAAGGAAATTAAGCTGCAGTATTTCTTCCTGACATTGTCCAGGCATAAATTGTGCATAGCTGTAAAGCACACATGCAATAAGACTAATGCTTACCGAACACGTTGGACTTGCGATGCACAAGCTGGACACCTTCCCAGGTGAGTCCTGTGTGTGTCTGGTCTTTGCTGCAAGAATTGGGTGTACTGCTTTTGCAGCCTGAGACTATGGAGCACGTGTGAGTCTGGCATTTCCAGGGGGAAATGTCTCCTTTCCATGCCTGCGCCACAGAGCTGATCTGTTCAAGTGACATGGAAACATCTGTAATTTCCAGGACTGACGCAGGGGACTGGATCCCACATCTGACTGGGGATGACACACAACAGAAATCTAGGAGAAATGTAAAAATCCTTATCCCCTTTTATTTTTTTTTTCCAGAAGAAAACCCAAATTACTCCACACAGACTGTAGCAGAGACAAGAGCTGAGAGGCTCTGGCCACTGCTTTGCTCCCAATCAGCAGCACATTTTTGCTGTGATCCAGGGAATAGGGAGCCATATAGTTTTCCCTAAGTCACTGGTCTTTGCTTTTCTACTTTCTCTGACAAAATTGTGACACTGCAGACTGGGAAACATAGACTTGGTGGTACAGTAAGTAAAATTATGCTGCAGGCTTTGGATTGAGGCAACTTTGCCTTCAAGGTTTAGGAAAGAGCATCACAGATGGGCTCGGGAGTGGGTTCACTGGACTAACTGAGAACTGGGTCACCTTGCAGTGGAGGCAAGATATCAGATTTAACACACCAGTGGTCTGTTTCTGCATGACAAATAGCCTCTGTTCTTGAACCACAGCAGTAGAACCAAGTTAATAGCTCTGCAAAAGAGAACCACCTCAAAAGAAAACACAAATATCCTCAACAACCTGTGGTTTGGTAGATAGTTCAAGCTATGCCATGTCTCCAGGATAAATATTACGTTTATTTATCCATATTCCATTGCACTTCCAACCTTTTGGAACCCTTTCTTCCTTGAAAGATGGAAGGATAATAGATGAGGAAAGAAACTGGATCTCTCATGAGTTAACGAGCTACTAGTTTCATCCGTGTGGGTTTGCAAGTGGTAGACTCTGTAATCATAGGCTCTGTTGGGTAACTTCTCCCTGGGGTTGATACAGCCTGAGCGTGTGTACCTCAGTGAAAATGATGGCTCCTAGATATTCAAATTACAATTTTATATGGTCCAAACACCATTGCTGTAAACAGTATTACTTTAGCTGTTGTTAATAAAACACTCTAATGTAATCATTATTTACCTGTCCCATGTCCTCCCAGCAGCAGCTCTGGGTAGACATGTCTATACAATTTGAATTAACGCAAACCACTTAAAACTTGAATGCTTAGTTTATTTTCAAATGGGAAGGTCAGCATCATTATCCTTGGTGGATTCAATTACCAAATCCTGCATAATCACAGAGCGTGCTTCCTGTCTGCTAATCATGACTTGCTCTGCATACATTATGTGCAAATATAACCAAAACAAGAGATGGCATTTCCATATGTTTTGTGCCTGTAATTACTTCTTACAGGTTGCGTTTAACTTTCTTAGTATAATGTAAATTCCTTTTATTGGCTTTGTTGTTTAAAAAAACACAAAAGAATAATAAAAAACAGTGGCAAGCAAAAATAGGAAAGCATCTGTATGCAATTAATCCTTCTGCTTCATTTAGACCCCACAGAATCTGTGAACGTAAGTCACAACAGTAGAACAAAGTTGTTAGAGCCATTGCATTGGGAAACGCTTCTCACAAAGAACAGCATCAGTAATTAATGACTTTGGAATTACTTTGTTGGTTTTGGTTTAGTTTTGCTTAAGGAAGAGAATTCTAATAAACTTGTATTCAACATTTTTTTATTATTGAAGTGTTCACTGCTATTGTAAACAAAAAAAAACCTAATGACAAGAACAGGGAGAATTAGCACACCATAAAAATACAGTCACCTAATTAAATGTAAACATCCTCTAATGAGAGAAACTGCATTCTGGTATGGAGAGCTTGATCTATAACCAGTGTGAAATCAACAGGTGTCTTTCCCAGACCTCAGTCAGTTTTGAGTCAGTGTTGTTAAATATGTGGCTTCTCTGTGCTTCTTTAGTGCTCTGGAGGGTTAGAAGCTGGTAATTATTCATATTCTTGAAAATATCATTTCCCCCATCCACCCTCTTTGGGTACTTTTCTGTATGTGCACACACACACATGCACAGTCACACTTTGTTGAGCTTGGGACTCCAAAGTATGGAAGTTTGCTTCATTTTCTGTCTTAGATTCATGTTCCTCTGACATCCTCAGGGCATGTGAACATCATCCCTTTTGTAACACTGTGGTAGAATGACATCCGGATGGAAAGTATCATATATTGATATTAGGGCACAGCAGAGCTCCAGTTTCTACCTTGCCATGACAGCTACCGTGAAGCTGCTATCACACCTGGTTTTATTCTTCACTGATGTGTGGAAGACTTATCATCACACAAACAGCAGGTAAGCCAGCTCCTGTGTTTGACCATCATGGAGAGGTGCTGCATCACCACAATCCAGTGGTCCTCTCTACCCAAAAGGTCCCTGTTCTTCAGGGACTGCTCTGAAGCCATCCAAGAAATCGGGTTCTCTGGCCGTGAGAGATCGAGCACTGCAGGCACAGCCCCAGCCCTACCACTGGGTTTTCACCAAAGCAGTAAAGATGCCATGTCCCCACATACCACCCAACATGTGAGGGCACATGTAAGCGCGTCCAAAAAAGGGTAATGAAGATGGTGAGGGGTCTGGAGCACAAGGCTATGAGGAGCGGCTGAGAGAACTGGTGTTGTTCAACAAGGGGAAAAGGAGGCTGAGGGGAGACCTCCTCGGTCTCTACAACTACCTGAAAGGAGGTTGTAGCAAGGTGGGGGTTGGTCTCTTCTCCCAAGAAGAGGCAANCTTCTTGGCCTTTGAGTTGAGTTGTTACTCTTAAATCCACTTGTATCCAGGAGCTCAAAGATGGGGTAAAAGTGAAAGAAGCAGTCGATAAAGGTCTCTTCCATTGTCTGGGAGGCCAAAAGGCCATTATCTGGACTGAAGGCTTGAATTTTGTACTCAAAGATACAGGATGTTATTTTTTTCTGGACAAGCAAGTGATCTTTATGCTTTCTTTACCTACTTCCCATGTGAGGGACATATGATAGATGTATCTAACCACTTGGACTTGCTGAGACCATCAATCCATATTGTAGACAGCAGAGAGTGGGAAGTAACTATAAAAACTTCTGGTTAAAGTGATCCTGGGATGGGTTTGACCTCTGCATCACCTTACAAACCCCAGACTACCATGGTTCCCTCCTGCAGTTATTCTAATGAGCTGAAAAAATGGTTTTGGAAGTACTTTCAGAGTGTTGTTGAGACATAAATACACTCTAAGTGAGGACTACATAATGTTTTCCTGTTTGTGCATAAAAAATAATGGAGCAGTAAGCCAGTGACCCAGAGGTGAAAGCCTGTGCATTCCGTATTGCCAATTTATTACACATGCAAAATTTAAGTATATAACTTAATTCCAGTGCAGTTATAGAGCTTCAGTGCAATTTCTCTAATCTATTTTTCAGTAATTTACATTCTAAGCACCTCCCTTTCAGCTCGGGGTTCTGCCGTAGAACAGCCATCCATGCTTCTTACTACTGTGGGGAGCTTTTTGCTCTATAGTCACTGATGAATGGTCATTCCCACCTGTGTGTCCTAGCAGAGATGGTGGAGTCAGTCTACACTGGTGGTTGGACACTCTGGAGATGTTTCTGCAGATCTGGATCACACGTACCCTGGCTGAGGCCAAACCCCCAGAGTTTGCAGCGCTTGAGTCCCTGGGCTGTTCCTACAGACATCAGTCATCAGCTTTAAGGGCCAGGTGGAAATCGGTCAATGGCTTAGTTTTATTTGGATCAAGGGGTAAAGGAAATTAAGCTGCAGTATTTCTTCCTGACATTGTCCAGGCATAAATTGTGCATAGCTGTAAAGCACACATGCAATAAGACTAATGCTTACCGAACACGTTGGACTTGCGATGCACAAGCTGGACACCTTCCCAGGTGAGTCCTGTGTGTGTCTGGTCTTTGCTGCAAGAATTGGGTGTACTGCTTTTGCAGCCTGAGACTATGGAGCACGTGTGAGTCTGGCATTTCCAGGGGGAAATGTCTCCTTTCCATGCCTGCGCCACAGAGCTGATCTGTTCAAGTGACATGGAAACGTCTGTAATTTCCAGGGCTGACGCAGGGGACTGGATCCCACATCTGACTGGGGATGACACACAACAGAAATCTAGGAGAAATGTAAAAATCCTTATCCCCTTTTATTTTTTTTTTCCAGAAGAAAACCCAAATTACTCCACACAGACTGTAGCAGAGACAAGAGCTGAGAGGCTCTGGCCACTACTTTGCTCCCAATCAGCAGCACATTTTTGCTGTGATCCAGGGAATAGGGAGCCATATAGTTTTCCCTAAGTCACTGGTCTTTGCTTTTCTACTTTCTCTGACAAAATTGTGACACTGCAGACTGGGAAACATAGACTTGGTGGTACAGTAAGTAAAATTATGCTGCAGGCTTTGGATTGAGGCAACTTTGCCTTCAAGGTTTAGGAAAGAGCATCACAGATGGGCTCGGGAGTGGGTTCACTGGACTAACTGAGAACTGGGTCACCTTGCAGTGGAGGCAAGATATCAGATTTAACACACCAGTGGTCTGTTTCTGCATGACAAATAGCCTCTGTTCTTGAACCACAGCAGTAGAACCAAGTTAATAGCTCTGCAAAAGAGAACCACCTCAAAAGAAAACACAAATATCCTCAACAACCTGTGGTTTGGTAGATAGTTCAAACTATGCCATGTCTCCAGGATAAATATTACGTTTATTTATCCATATTCCATTGCACTTCCAACCTTTTGGAACCCTTTCTTCCTTGAAAGATGGAAGGATAATAGATGAGGAAAGAAACTGGATCTCTCATGAGTTAACGAGCTACTAGTTTCATCCGTGTGGGTTTGCAAGTGGTAGACTCTGTAATCATAGGCTCTGTTGGGTAACTTCTCCCTGGGGTTGATACAGCCTGAGCGTGTGTACCTCAGTGAAAATGATGGCTCCTAGATATTCAAATTACAATTTTATATGGTCCAAACACCATTGCTGTAAACAGTATTACTTTAGCTGTTGTTAATAAAACACTCTAATGTAATCATTATTTACCTGTCCCATGTCCTCCCAGCAGCAGCAGCTCTGGGTAGACATGTCTATACAATTTGAATTAACGCAAACCACTTAAAACTTGAATGCTTAGTTTATTTTCAAATGGGAAGGTCAGCATCATTATCCTTGGTGGATTCAATTACCAAATCCTGCATAATCACAGAGCGTGCTTCCTGTCTGCTAATCATGACTTGCTCTGCATACATTATGTGCAAATATAACCAAAACAAGAGATGGCATTTCCATATGTTTTGTGCCTGTAATTACTTCTTACAGGTTGCGTTTAACTTTCTTAGTATAATGTAAATTCCTTTTATTGGCTTTGTTGTTTAAAAAAACACAAAAGAATAATAAAAAACAGTGGCAAGCAAAAATAGGAAAGCATCTGTATGCAATTAATCCTTCTGCTTCATTTAGACCCCACAGAATCTGTGAACGTAAGTCACAACAGTAGAACAAAGTTGTTAGAGCCATTGCATTGGGAAACGCTTCTCACAAAGAACAGCATCAGTAATTAATGACTTTGGAATTACTTTGTTGGTTTTGGTTTAGTTTTGCTTAAGGAAGAGAATTCTAATAAACTTGTATTCAACATTTTTTTATTATTGAAGTGTTCACTGCTATTGTAAACAAAAAAACCCTAATGACAAGAACAGGGAGAATTAGCACACGATAAAAAATACAGTCATCTAATTAAATGTAAACATCCTCTAATGAGAGAAACTGCATTCTGGTATGGAGAGCTTGATCTATAACCAGTGTGAAATCAACAGGTGTCTTTCCCAGACCTCAGTCAGTTTTGAGTCAGTGTTGTTAAATATGTGGCTTCTCTGTGCTTCTTTAGTGCTCTGGAGGGTTAGAAGCTGGTAATTATTCATATTCTTGAAAATATCATTTCCCCCATCCACCCTCTTTGGGTACTTTTCTGTATGTGCACACACACACATGCACAGTCACACTTTGTTGAGCTTGGGACTCCAAAGTATGGAAGTTTGCTTCATTTTCTGTCTTAGATTCATGTTCCTCTGACATCCTCAGGGCATGTGAACATCATCCCTTTTGTAACACTGTGGTAGAATGACATCCGGATGGAAAGTATCATATATTAATATTAGGGCACAGCAGAGCTCCAGTTTCTACCTTGCCATGACAGCTACCGTGAAGCTGCTATCACACCTGGTTTTATTCTTCACTGATGTGTGGAAGACTTATCATCACACAAACAGCAGGTAAGCCAGCTCCTGTGTTTGACCATCATGGAGAGGTGCTGCATCACCACAATCCAGTGGTCCTCTCTCCCCAAAAGGTCCCTGTTCTTCAGGGGCTGCTCTGAAGCCATCCAAGAGATCAGGTTCTCTGCCTGTGAGAGATGGAGCACTGCAGGCGTGGCCCCAGCCCTGCCACTGGGTTTCCACCAAAGCAGTCGAGATGCCATGTCCCCACATACCACCCAACATGTGAGGGCATATGTAAGCATGGCCAGAGAAGGGCAACGAAGATGGTGAGGAGTCTGGAGCACAAGACTATGAGGAGTGGCTGAGGGAACTGGGGTTGTTCAACATGGAGAAAAGGAGGCTGAGGGGAGACCTTCTCAGTCTCTACAACTACCTGAAAGAAGGTTGTAGCAAGGTGGAGGTTGGTCTCTTCTCCCAAGAAGAGGCAATAGGACAAAAGGAAATGGACTCAAGTTGCTCCAGGGGAGGTTTAGATTGGATATTAGGAAAAATTTCTTCACGAAAAGGGTTGTCAGGCTTTGGAACAGGCTGCCCAGGGAAGGGGTGGAGTCACCATCCCTGNGGTAACTTGAGGTTAACGGTTTAACGGTTGGACTTGATGGTCTTGAAGGTCTCTTCCATCCAAAACAATTCTATGAGCTTCCTACAAGAAGTCCACTCACTGTCATGATGCAGCCACACATTGGGAAGGTGAGTGGGCTGAGAAACAGGCTGTGCTCAGGGTTGCCCTTCTGACTGCCCACCATAGACAAAGAAACCCTGATGTAAGGACTGCAATGCAGAACCAGACAGTTTGGAAATGCTCCTCCTGACTTGCATCGTGGAAGAGCAAGGAAATGGTGATGACACTGTTGTGGTTTACAAACTGCAGGCAATGCAGCTGTTACGTGTGAAAAAACCTACTAATATTATTCTGAGAAATTACTTTTAAGAATTAGTACAAACAGGTTTAGGTTTTTTACCTTTTGAAATGCTTAATAAACCTATGTTCTTAGGCCAAAAATTTCAACCCCACTAAAAGGACAAAATCCTTCAAACAAGCAACAAAAAGGATTTTTATTAAAAGTATTTTAATTTTTTAAAAATTTGCATTCACTATAGGTTTTATTAAATGATTTTTCTGCATTATCTAAACAATTTTATTTATCTTTTCCTGAGATAAGGTTATGAGCCCAAGATAACAATGATTGAATCTTTCAAGTGAATCTCCTTTGGCAAGAGAATTTCACTAAAGGGGAACTGAATATGTGCAAATGAGAGGCAGAGGGTACCGAGTCACAATTAGCAGAATTAAAAGAACATCAAAGATGACATTTTATAGGACTTTGCGCCCACATGCCATCAATATTTGAACCATTTTGAGAGCTGAACACGGGGAAAACTTAAAAATCAATGTGGAATGGACTGATTCTGGGTTTACTTTCTCTCCAGTTTAGAGCAATATAATTGTATAGATTTTGGTGGTACTACTTCTCATTGCATTAGGGTAATTTAGGTGAGAATCAGACTCATTAGCTGTGGATTTTTGCATACTGGAGAGCAGGACGATGTTTAGCGACAAGCAGCAGATCGTGTTCCTTTTTCCTTTAAACAGGAATCATGTGAAACTCCCACCAGGTAGTACCACTACAGTGTGCAAAGGTTTTCATCGCAACTGAGTTTCCAATATGTCAATAACTTTTCAAGCCCGCAGTAAGAGACCCCCTAAAGCTTTGCAGTCTAAATAATTCCCAGCCTCAAAGAGTTTCAGTGAAGAGCTTTGGCAGCTCTTGGGAGAGATTAATTCTAGGGTGGGATTTGCCTCCTCCAGCTTCAGATGTTTCAGAGTAGTTTTCTGCATGTCAGCTCCTCAACTAAACTCCTGCAGTCAATGGAGGGGCAAAATAGACACTTTTCAGGTGTGATTTCTCTGACCTGTTTTAGATGTCTACCTTGGGATGGGATGAATCGTGCCCCAGAAGCACCTTCCTTTGCTCTAAAGTGAATTTCAAAGGACCATCTCAGATGTGGAGATGTACTTTGTAGATGTCTAAAGATAGAAGAGATGAATCTTGTACAAACCCACAAAACTTGTAGTCTTCTGAGCATTAAGACTAAATTGTGATGGGTAATGTCCTTTAAAGCCTATGCTTTAAAATGGTCAGAAACCCCCTCTAAGGAGGGTGATGTGAGTTCCTGTAGCAAATGAAAGCACAACAGAGGTTCGCTGCTGGATGACACTCACCTGGGCTGTGATTTTACAAGCTGGAGTGACATGTTGGCAGGTAGCANGGCCCCCCCCCCCCCCCCAACTTCTGAACTCACCAGGAGGGCTCTGCTCAGGGCCTGTGGTCCCATTTTTGTGACCCTTGTCTGAAGACAGCTCACACTTTGTTCAAGATCATTTATCTTGTCGATGGTTAGGGACACTTCTGACCCTCCCGGTCCCCCTCCTCCTCACCTTGCAGTGCCAGCTACTGCTTCTGGCTGCTTCCACACTGACTCCTGACAGGGCCATCTAATTCAGTCACGACTGCGAAGCTGCTGTGTTAATATCAGTGACAAACAGATGTTGGTGCGGTGCCTCGAGAAGGTGAAAGATTCCCTGCAGTTACTTCATGGTGAGATCAGCAAAACCCTCTTTCTTCTGGTGTCCTGCTCCCTCCGGCCCTTGGTGCTCACCGTGGTGTTGGGTATCCATCTGGCCTCGCTCATCTCTCTTTCACAGTGGGGCCAGGCCATTTCTTCTCGGCAGGGGATTGCTCTTGATCCTACACTGTTGTGAAAGGAAGGCAGGATGGGGCTTGCTTACAGCATAATATGTTTTTCTACCGGTAAGCAAGCGTCTGAAGAGAATGAGATCGTTGTGGGAAGGTCGGATCACACAACTTCCCTTGATGGGGTGAAAAAAGAGCAATTCAGCTGCTTTTACGGAGCAGCTTATGAATTAATTACAGTCCGTACTTTGGATTGTAATTAACGCTGCATATAGAGTTTTATTATATATAAACCCAAGAGTCGGGGCCCCTCTGCAGATTCTAGGTACCTACCTGCTACCATTGCCTGGTCAAGGACATATTCCAGTTTGTGACTCAGTTTCACCCCCGGGGTTTGCTGGTTGGGAACAGACTAATAACACATGTCCCTTCACTACAAAAATCTCTAGCGGTGCTAACCCTCAGCTTCCATATATCTTTAAAAGCAGCCTTACACCTGTGCCTCTTCTCTTTTAATCAGGGCTTTGCAGGTGATTTTCTTTTTATTTGAAAATTTAATGAAATGCTGAATATTGGTAGGTAACAACAAAAAAAGCTGTTGACCAGATCTCGCTGAAATTTCAGAGTTCATTTCTCACCCTCTGCCCACTTTACATCCCAGCAATGTTGTATATTTAAATATACTCAACCACTCTAATGTACTGCAGGACTGTGCTGATTGTCCCTTGCTACCTAGCTGAGGGAGATTGTTTCTGCGTGTATTTATTAACCTGCAGGGTTTACCTGTTTCTCTGGCTTTAAGTTCTGGGGCACTTACGACGTGTTTTAAGCTCCACAGAGCACAGAGGAATTGTTCTAGCAAAATGCACCTGCACCATAGCATCAGCTCCATCCCCTCGTAACCTCTTTGATCACAGGCAGAAGCTGATGGCCTTAGTGCTGGTCCCATAAGTGATCAGAAATATTCAAGAGATTAGTTTTTGAAGTCTTCTCAGAGATTGTGTCTTCCCCAGCACAGTGGCCACAAACATTGTGCTTGGACATTTGCTTCTGCTTCACTGGGGAGGAAAGATCCTACTGGCTGGATAAACCTGCTGGCACAATGCGTCAGGTTTCCTTTCAAAGCTTTGCTTTTGCCAGTTATTAGGCTACTTCGAGTGGTTTTCTGCCTCTTTTCCCCAGCGATAGATTCCAGATTTTGAGCTGTTTTCTTGACATACATTCCTGGGGGAGGGTGGAGTAGGGGGGTGGGTGAGCAGAACAGAAGCATGGGTTAGTTTTGCTTCATTTGACTTTCAGCTTGTATACAACTTTCTTATTTTTGTAATTGAGCCATCTTTACCAGTTCTGCTGCTCTCACGACACTACAGGGAAGCTGTTGAATTCCCTTAACATTAATTTGTTCGTGCAAGGAAAAAAAAAAGCAAAAAGATTTCCTGTTTTTTTTATGCAAACTGTGCTGTCTTTCTGGTCTGCACCAATTGGAAAGCATTTGCAAATGCTCCTGTCTCAGTTGCTGAAAACTGCCTCCCCATATGTTTTCCTGATTAAGAAATTCAGTCCACCAAATGGCAGAGTTTGCTCAGCTGGAGTTGAGTGTTTGGTTGGGATTAATAAGCAGTGTTCCTCTTCCCATACATCTTCCTGTTTAGCATAAAAGAAAACAAATTACTTTGGGGCTTTCCTGCTTATTTGTTCTTACACAAAAAAAAAAAAAAAAAAAGTATATTCTGGGAGCTTTTGCAGTGCGTCTGCCTCTGAGAAATGCAACACGAAAGCAACTTGGAGGCTGTCTCCATCGGCCGTCGGTGCCTAACGCGGTCGGTGCCCGGGCAGCGCGAGAGCCAGCTGGTTAAACCGTGAATGCTGAGGGAGAGAGAAATAACTGACCGATCTGGGTTACACAAACTCTTCCGGGGATTTATTGGTAGATTTTCTTTAACGAAGACAAGACGCGGCAAATTTAGTGCTTGGATTGATTGCTGGGGAAGCTGAAAATCCTTCGAGGAGAGGACAAGCGCTGCCCAGGCCAAGCAAAGCCATCATTTCTCATGCTGTCGTATATGTGTGCCTATTCCTTTTTTAACTTTTCCCATATGGCAGCCGCTTTATGGACTCCGAAAGTCTGTTGTTCTGACTCTGTTCAACTTTGAAAATGTCACTGACTTTGACAAAAGGGTCACACAATTTTCTAAAAGAGCAATAAATGGCCAGAGCTTTTTAGGCACTGACACCTGCAGTTGGACATTAAAAGAGCTTATGGCTCTTGAGTGTCCCAAACCCAACCTCACCTCATCAGGGTTAGGGTGCCTAACGCTAATAGACCTCCTTTCAGGTTATGAACTTCCCAAAACTCTGCGTTTTGGGACCGCTGACCTGACCAGGTCCATGATGAAAGGTACATGATGAAAGTTTTAAAAGATGATGGTTAGATGATGGCTTGATAAATATTTTTGGGTTTTTTTCCCCTACTACTTTATTCTGAAGGTCCTTTTAATCTTTATGTGTTGATCTTTTTATTTTCTGAATAACTTAGGCACATTATTACATACATGTGTGTACGTGCATGTGCAAATATATAAGCCACATTTTTCTGTCGGGGCCCACTGCTACATTTCAGGTTACAGATGATTCTTCTTTATAATTCTTTACTTTTTCCTCCTGATAAAGTTTCTGAAAAGATTGTTGCATCAAATGAAACTTTCTGAGGTTGGCCTCTGCTCAAATGTGGAGTTTTTTTCACTCCCAGGTTGGAGAGAAAATTCTTTTCAGGCTTTTTCTCACATGTGGAAGAGCAAGGAAAGATAATAGTGTTCTGTTGTCTAAATAAGCTAGATCTGCTTTATTTTCTTTTCTTTTCTGAACAGACTACAGGGACTTGGCTAAAAGTTTGGTTGAGTGTGGGGTTTGAGATGAGAACTGAGCCCTGAATCCTCACAGCAAAACAGATGGGTAACTTGTAAGTAGAGGCTGACCTGAAAGAGCTTTCTCTTCCTGGCATCCAAATACCTTTGCACTTTAAAAGACATTATTTTAGGATCTGTGTTTTTGAGTGGGATCCAGCCTCCTGCTGTATAACCATGTTCAATGGGGATTTAGTGTGGTACAGAGACAACAGCCTGTAAGCTCTTGCAATGGGTAGATTTCACGGAATGTGGAGGTGCCTTTTTCTGAAGGCCACTTTAACTGGTCCAAATCATTCATGCGAGCATCTTTGTAAAACATCTGTTCCAAAATGTGCCTGCTGAATGCAATATTACAAAGCGCTTATTTAACACCAGAGCATACAAAAAGCCATACTGGGTCAGGGCAGAAGTTGCCAGCGTGGTACCCGGTCTCGGTCGTACGGAGATGCCGGTGCAGGATGGACACGCGGTGCAATTCCCCTGGACCGCCTCCCAGCTCCCGGCAATCTGCTATTCTGGGACTACTTGAGCCAAAGGTGGTGGTATCTTTGTGTTTAATAGCCCTTGATGGATTTTTCTGCAGCTGTCTGCTCCTATTTCTGGCATGTATTTATGCAAAAGAACAGCAACAGAGAGCAGCCATAGTGTCTCATTATACATCGGCCAGGAGAAACAGAAAATAGCTCTCAACCTCCAAAGTTAGAAGGTTTCCAGACTTTTCCATTTCCAGTTCCCATTATAATTCTAGCGTTTAACCAGCCACTTTAGAGCACTCATATTCCTTGCCAAGCAGCCGTGCAAAGCTGCCAGGTTTCATTCTTTTGACTTGAGAAACACTTATGTTTTGTTGTGCCTCTTTATTGAAGGTAGTGTTACATGGGTGTTTCCTAATATCAGCTGTGTTCAGGAATCTCTGTTGTACAATCAAAGGATAATTTCCCCTTAAGAGTTACACTGGTCTTTTGAAAGGCTATAATATTTCCCGTTTCATCTGTCTGTAGCCTGTGGCGTCCTACAGGGGGAGAAAAAGCAGCGGCGGCGGAGCCAGGTAAATTCTGATATATGGGCTGTTTGGCAGACAGCGCAGGTTTCACGCTGTTGCCCATATGTAGAAATGAGCAGTGAAGCCCTGCTGATGCACGGGTGAATGACCTGGAACCGTCTTCTGAAGGATATTTCAATACAGGACACAGGTGAACAGTATGAATATTTTCAATGAGGTGCAATACAGTCCTCAGACTAGTGCCTTGGATAGCTAAATAAATCCCTGTTTCTCTTCTATCAAGGCAAATCATCTCCCTTTTGGCCAGCAGCCCCCTCTGCTCAAAAGGCACTAGCAATCTTTTTTCTCTCAAATTTTCTCATTGAGTAACACAGATTAATTAAACTTAAGTGTGTAATAACCCAGCATGTTGCCTTTGGCACGAAAGCCACTTAAGAAATTCTTATCCCCATCTTCTTGTTTCTTCTGCAGAGTCTGCTGCCCCGTTTTGTTATGCTGTTTATAGTCCACGTTGTGTATACAGTCACTCAAATAACTCAGCTAAAAAGAAAAGGAAGCAACACTTTTAAATCGACATCATTTAATACACTTCTTTAAATCCCAGTCGTGCAGATGGTGGTATTGGCCCAACTCAATGAACAGAGTAGCAGGGACCCAGCAGGACCGAGTGCCCGGGAGTACAAAGTCTTATGCCAACTTTTCTGCCTAAGTATTGTAGAATGACAACTTTGGAGCAATTATTCTCAGTTTTGATTTAGCTTGAATTTTCCTGCTTCTGCTTCAAGCCTGAGCATGTGCCTGAGCTCATTCATTTTCTCCAAGTTTATCTGTTGGACTAATAAAAGATAAAATCTCTCCCCACAAATGTGTCCTCTTTCAAAGCATATTTTCACTTTATTTCAGTGTTTGTTGTTTTTCTCATAATAACTAGAAAAACCTGAAGGCAACATGACCGTGAGCTATTTATGTGTGCAGTTTTAAGAGCCAGTACTGGGCACCATTAGCACTGGATGAAGATTAATTTGTGTAAGTCTAAACTGAGGATACGTTAGAAGTGGAAGAAAGATCTTCGGTTCCCGGTGTCATAAGGGACTAACTTGAGGCAGGCTCAAATCCTGTTTTATCGCAATGAATGCTTCGCATTATCAACCCCCTTTGGAAGCATCTCAGCTGGAGCAGCTAAACCCTGAGGCCCTATAAACAACGCAACACTTTTGCAAATCTTGGCTTTCCTTTTGGATCCTTCCTCATGACAGCTTTTTCCTTTCTGCTGTGTTCTATACCACAGATGCATCTTTTCCCCATTTCTATTCGCCTTCAGGGAAAACACTGTCGTTTATCTAGGTCTGTATGGTAGGCACCAATAATGCTGTTTAGAATCTCCAGACACTACTGGAATGTGCATAAATAAAATCAGGAACTACAGATTTACAAAACAAAACCACTTCAGGAATGAGACAAGTTGTAGAAAGAGGACAGCTACCTAATACAGCTGGAGATTTTTTAAATCATCTGTTATAGCATAAATAAGTGCATTCCCAAGTTTGTCTTTAGAGTTCTGTTTACTTTCGCAGTTAGACACTTCGCTGTTGTTTCTCTGCAGGGCTATTTTTTCTTGCCCCAGAGTTATAGAAATAGAAGTTGAAAGACCTACATTAAAAAAAAAAAACAACAACAAAAAAAAAAGGAATAAAAAAAAAAAGCATTTTTTATGTGTTCTGCCTAATTTGTGAATGTCCTCATAGCAGTGCAGCAGGCACCCCCTGCTTTCTTCCACTGCTGACAGTGATGCTCAGGGGAGACTTTGCCCCATAATACAAATACAGCTTCATCACAGTCCTACCTGAGATACCTTTTGAAGCCACCCTTCACCGGATGCTGAAGTCCCAACCATCGGCCAGCTGTGGGCCAGCTGTGATAGGAGCACTGTGCTAGAGCTTCATTGTTTTCTTGTGGTCTCCCTTCTCCTGCCTGTGCTCATCTCTTACCTCTTGACTAATAATTTCTCAGCGGCAGGGTTCCTCACTGGAAGGGATCTCTTGTTTTTGCAGATGTACTAGGTGGCATTCAGGTGCACAAACATGGGTATCTCCTGCCTTTGTAGAAGCTCAGCAGTATCTGAGCTTTCCACCTTGGAATGATAGCTATGACGGAGGATCTGTAAGACATCCACCACCCTCTGGGGTGGCAGATGGAAACCAAGCAGGATAACACCCAAGCGATTAAAATCCACCCAGATGGTCTTATCTGGGGACCCCAAGAACATTAGTGATATAAGTAATAGTTAATAATCGCTTCAAGGGAGTATTGGTAAGAATCTATTTATAATTAACATTTTTTGTATTTCTACACAGCTTTTTGGCAGTTCCACCATATGTATCATAGCACTTACTTCCTTCCCCACACAAAGCTGTACTATCTGGAGCAGGCGTTTTTGTTTATGGTAGTGATTACACTTTGATAGGCGATTCCAGACATTTAGACTTGCCCAGGGGGCATGAGCTCTCAAAGGAAGTGTCCTTGTCTTCTTTGTTTGAATAAACGGCTATGATTTTTTACCAAATGGCTTGCTCTGTGTGGGGTCTGACAAGAGAATGGAGCAGTGTTTGACGCTCTGTAAGGAGAGATGACCTGAGTGAAAATCCCAGAGGCAAATACCTCTAACCATTGGGAGGAATTCCAGGTGGGATCTGTATTTTGCATGGGGGCACGATGGTTTCCCAGCAATTTGTACTTGGACAAAAAGTCATCAGTATTAAAGCCCTCAGGCTCAAAAATGGGGGGGGGGGTTGGAAAAAAGAAGAAAAAACAAGCTCTTTGTTTTTGGTTGTATGTGCAGATTTTCCAAAAGAGGCTTGAGAATGGCCAGGGAAGGTGAAGGCGCTGCAGATGAATGCAAAGTGGATCCTACCATCAGGGCAGCTGCATAGCAGAAGATAGAGTTTCCAGCTCTGCTCCTAGCTCAGCAGCCTCTGGGTGCATTGATTCAATTTGCAGTGGAAAATGATGCAATTGTTTTACTAGTTCCACAAAGATAAATGTCTGTATTTCATCAGAACAAACACATAAATGAGCAGCAGCTCTATAATCTATCCTTCTTGATGGCACTGGAACTGAACACATTTGGCTCTGAAGTTATTGGCTTAGCTAAACTGGCAAGTCTCTCATTTGAACAGAAACAACTTTAAAAAGGAGAGTTTAATAAGCCGATGGAAAGTTTCACATTCTTCTTCCTACCCCCACTTCATACTAAATCAAATACATATTTTAACTCCATTTTGCTTTCTGGAGCATGTTGCATTTCTTTAGGTTAAGGATGAGCATTGTAAGCTTCCTTGGAACCAAACACATCTGCATGAGTTGGCTTTAGGATGGTCCTTTGTCGTAGTACAATTCCAGATGTTCTCATTCCTCCAGATCACAGTGTGGTGTGCACTCTTCACTTCAGATGTGGCTTTGGTGGCTCTTTTTTCTTAATTCTTCTTGTTAGCCACAGGCTGGTGGGCTGACAGCCATCCATCTAGAGAGTTTTGGGAAGCTGAGGTTGGTTTATAAAAGTGATGTGTTTTGGTATGTGACATAAAGTGGGATGGACAGTGCTTTAATATTTTTCAGGCATCAATACTTGGCAAGACCTTGTTCTCAAATAAGAATGATCAGTATCCTACCTTTGCACAACGAGAAAACTTTTAGCCAGATGAGCACCAAACTTCTTTGCATGGCCCAACAATCCCCACCAAGGTGAGGTCACACCAGACAAACAGCTCCAAGGACATCAGAGCTTGCAGGGAAAATTTTGAGCAAGCACTTCCATCCAGAAATGGGTATCTCGAAGAGGACAGTTTATCAAACCAGAGTTACATGATTGCAGAGGAAAGAGAGGGGCAGGACAGGTCTCCCCGTACGAAAAGAGAACCCAGCAATGCTATCGGAGGTCTCCTGCCCCTATTGCTCCCCAGATAATCTGCCCACTCTCTGGACACTCAGCGTGTCTTCTTCTTAACTTGCATGCTTACTGCATGACAACAGATTTTATCAAACAAGGCTTGCATGAGAAACAGAGGCTATATTTTACTTCTCTCTTATTGCTGCCACTTTTATTAAAGTCCTCAGACAATCAGAGTGTCTCCGGCTGTGTAGGCAGCTGTCTCACTCCTCTGACATGCCGTGTCTTTTGCAGCAGAGGACTGGTATTAAAATAAGAGCAAACCTCTCCGTTAGGTATGTGCACATAGCAGTTAAGGGACCATAAATGGGTTCACTGTGCTTTGAGACAGAGGCCATCAAACTCTGCTGCGTGAGTCACCGATACTATGTGAAATGGTTGGTGAGCTGCTTATTTACAACTGCTGCAGTATATTTAAAGACAGCTAATAATCCGCTGCAGTAGAGTTGCTCTATTTGCCCAGGAATAAGTGCAAGCCCAGCAGTGACCCAACCTGAGCCGGCTTTGGTGCCCAGTAACTCCATGCAACACCACACACCATCTCTCCTGCCCTGAAAGACTGTTGTGACAGATGGAGCCCAAAGTCATGGACTAAATGAACTCAACGGACATTTTGTAGACATTTATCAACGTTTATCGGCATTTTACAGACATTTCACAGGGGTGGTCCATAGACTAAGGGAATGATGTCTGTATATTATAACAAAGGATAGGAAGGGGAGAGGTGGTTAATGAGGATGCATTGGGTAGTGGGGGACCTGAGCATGACGTAAATGGTGTGGAATAAGGAGTGGAGAATGTCATGGTTTCATCTGGGTTGGAGTTAACATTCTTGCTGGCGGCTGGTGTGGGGCTATGTTCTGGATTTGGGATGAAAGCGGTGTTGATAGTGGACTGAGGGTTTTGCAGTCAAGCAGTCAAGGCCTTTTCTGCTCCTCGCACCGCCCCTCCAGCCAGTAGGCTGGGGGGAAACAAGGTGTTGTGAGGAGACCCAGCCGGGACAGCTGACCCCAAGTTACCAAAGGGATATTCCGTACCATATGATTACATGCTCAGTATATAAAGCTGCGGGAAGAAGAAGAAAGGGGGGAGATTTGGAGTCAGTCCAGCTTGTCTCCCCAAGTAACCATTAGGTGTGATGGAGCCCTGCTTTCCGGGAGATGGCTGAACACCTCCTGTCCATGGGAAGTAGAGAATGAATTCCTTGTTTTGCTTTGCTTGTGGGCACGGCTTTTGCTCTACCTATTGAACTGTCTTTACCTCAACCCACGAGTTTTCTCACTTTTACTCTTCTGATTCTGTCCCCCATCCCAGTCAGGGGAAGTGTGCGAGTGACTGTGTAGTCCTGGTTGTTGGCTGGAGTTAAACCACGACAGTGGTGATAGCTGAGGCAGGGAGAGCAAGGAGGGATTACTCATAAAGCAAGCTTCCTTATGAAGATGCTCAAGGGCAAGCTCTGAGAAGACAATGTCTCTGAGCAATGCCATCAGGTCTGCACAAACACAAGTGCACGTAACGCAGAAATCCATGTACATGCCAGATGTCTGCTTTGTCACTAGTCTTCGCAAGAAAAGCCAAGGACTTTGTGAAAAATGACTCTTCCCTGGAGCTATGTTTTGAAGTGTTCGGCTCCCCTTGGTTTCCGAATCAATCCCACATCAGCGCCTAAATAGAAACACACTGACCATAATGTTCAAAGTCACTGATTTCCAGTGTGAAGCTCATAGCAAGATTTTCAAAGGAGTTAAAGAGCAGTGGGAATTTTTGGCCTGTATTTGTTGGTGTACAGTAGCATGTATTTTCAAGCTTAAGGGGAATCAAGTTTGTTTTAAAATCCAGTCCCAAGTGGGTGCACTGCTTCAGGATGAAATTTTCAAAAGCTGAAAAAAAAAAAAATAAAAGGAAAAAAGCTGAGAACCGATCAGCTAAATTGTGCAAGAACCTTCGGAAATGTCTCTAGTGCTGGAGTTTTAAATGCAGGAAATGCCAGGAAAGCTCCAGTCAGCAGTGCCTCCATCCTCATCCATCCTTTGGAGAAGTAGGGGCCATCCTACCCCAAACCTTTCACGCTCCAGTCTTTCACTTGATCTTTCATTCATTTGGGACGAAGGCTGGGCTGTCATTTCCTATCCCATTAGATGCCACCTCGCGCAGCGTGGCCTGCAGACAGAGCGGCAGCGTGGGTGCCAAGCGCTAAAAACACTCTGGGAGAAAAGAGCAAGTAAAATGGGGAGAGTGGAGAGGACGGCATGAAGGGTAAATCTCCGTACAGCAGTTGGGGTTAATTATTGGGGTCACCATGGGAGAATACTGAGCCCCAAGTTGCTTATTAAATGAATACAGAATATTTCCTTCTTTTATAAGAGAGGATGGAGGTCTTTTCACTCCGGAGATCTGGAAGAAGCACGCCTTGACCTTAACTGACAGCATCTGCTTCTGTTTTGACTGTATTGATGAATAAGACAACAGCAACGTGGTGGTGTGTAGAGCCCCGGGGAATATTTATAAGGCACATTAGTATGGCAATGCAAACTAAAACAGCTATTGACAAGCATGAAGTTCAGAAGCTGTGATTTTGCCCGTAGCCATGGCTGCTCCCCCCGCCTTGAAAACCCTTGTCAAGACCGATCATTACAACATAAGGAGGAAAGAACAAGGTGCCATTTCCATGAAATGAACTCAGCAGTATGGGGAAGGACAGAAAAGGGCTTTGGTAACGTTAATGCTAATTCATTGGGAACGTATGCAACAGGGAAGAGATGTTTCATGTCTAGATCCCTTCTCATAGGAGAGTTTAGGAAACAGATCTCCTAGATTTTTGGTAATCCACCACACGTAGGAAATTTCTGCTGAATTTAATAGGATGTTACGTGTTTTCTGTGCTTTTACTTTTGTAGTTTTTAACAAATGCTTTTCTAGCGTATATAGAGAGTCATAACTCTTGTACAGAATCTTATAGGATGCTTTAAAAAATCCTGCAGTAATGATTTCTTTATTAGAATAGTGGTTAGCATGATTTCTATAGAAACCAAATTACACTTCAGTAGACTTTCAATAAGGGAGTATTAGACTTTCAAACAAGACAAAAGTACTATCATTGGTCTTTGAATTTAGGACTCAATTGTCAGACACACTACAGTCACACACCCTACTTTAAAATGGTCTAGGGTGCAAAACTCAGGAGTTCAGTAGCTTTTGTTTCCCGATTTTAATATCTCCTTTTTTTTTTTCTTAAATAAGGGTTAACAGTTACTTTTTTCTATTCCTCAGTTTCCCCATCTGTAAAATGAAAGTAACACTTAACTACACAACAGGAATGTATTCTCAGTCACATTTAATTACTTCTCCAGTGATTCAGATGAAATTTTATTTTGTTGAAGCAAAAACCTGAGTGAGAAATACCACAGCAGATTACAGCGAATCTTTATTTGCATCTTACGAATTCTGCAAGTTAACAAGTGAGCACATATGCCTAAAAGAGTCCCTCTGCTCTGCAAAATGCAAAGTGTCAATTGTTTTGGCAAGCATGACTAACTTCTAATTGTTTAGGGTAATTCCCCACTGGCTGTTTGTATATTTTCTGTGCTATTTTTTTAAAGAAAGAGGATCTTATAATATAAAGAACAAGCCTGAAGGTAAGGCACTTGGATTCTACTCTCACCACCAAGTTGCCTGTGCGACCCTGACTACATCACTTAATCTTTGCATTTTCTTCCTATATAATAAAAAAAAGGATTTTAGTCTTTAGGCACACTGATGCAATTTACACATTACAAAAATATTAACTCCAAAGCAAAAGAAACCAGGAGTGTCCTTACACTTGGAGTTTCACTCCAATTTTTGAATTTTCAGATTTAATATACCAACTGCGCTCTTGAATGAAGCAATGCGACAACTATCAGAGCAGAGATTTTTGTGATTGTTAATAACATCTTTTCACATTAGCGCACTGAAAAGTAAATTGAAACTCATTGTGCCAGATAATTTTCTCATTTTGTGATCTCACTCCCTCATTTTCACCCTCTTCTTCCTGTGTTTGTCAATCTCTTCTTCAATCCAGACAGTACATACTGTTTGCAGAACATTTTTAAAAAATATTTATCTGTCCAGCATATACAGTAAGAAAACCTCGATTCCAGATTGCCCTTTCTGGTAGCTATTGGAAGATGAAGAATAAAAATTAACAACAAATATATCTCAGAATTTGAAAAAATGGGAGAGGATGACTTTTAAAATTTCATATCAGAAAATATTTGCTAACAGCCCAGGGAGAAAAACAGGTTAGAAAAGGAAACTAAATTTACCAAATTATGAGTTCACATAGAATTCCTACTGCTCTCTAACAAAAGATATGGTGTATTCGAGCGCCAGCTTTATCATTCTTATAACAAAGCTTATGAAGCTTTTACTATACCTGCACATCTCATGTACCAGCTATACCAACCCCATAGCACAAGACAATTTTTTAAGGAATTTATCCACCTACTCCAGAAAAGCACTGTTGCATACATCAGTGTATTACGAAGCACACACCCACTATGCACAATTGTTTCATTAATCCTCTAGAAGCTAACAAGCAGCTTCGTCTGTCCATGTCTCTGAAATACTGTTTGGCAGTAATTTTGTACTTTTTTCACTCCATATTTGAACACTGCCTGTGCATCATGGCCATAAGTTCAAGTCCTTTTTGAGTCAAATTCCCTTTGGCTTCAGTAGGAACTGATCGGGCCACAAGTGAGGAAGGATTAACAAAGGATTTGTCAGAGATTAGTAATAGATCAGTCCGCGTTGGCTAGTGGTTTTGAAAGGTTTAAGTTAGCAAGAATGAGGGAGGGTGGTGGGGAGTGACATTGATAACATGGGCAGCATGCTGTCTGAGCATATCGACAGTAGCAGATAGTGTAATCTCATTTGCTGCATTAACTAACATAGGGAAAGTTGCTGAGAGATACCACTGAGAAGAGGAACAGGGGGGGGGAAAAGAGGTGTTACGAATGGATTCTACTGAAATTACAGCAACATTTAGATACACCGCTCCACACGGGAGCACATCTCTGAGGCGTAGACACATATACAGACATAGTGTCCCCAGAAGACTCTTCAGCCTGACAGGTTAGGAGATGGAAGGGAGCAGACGCGTAAAGGTTGTCTCAAGGTCTAACAATGAGTGTGAACAGGAGCTCTCTGCTTCGTAGACTTGCTCAAGCTAAAGAAATCATAGTCAAGAAAGCCAGAAGAGCACACCATTGACATCTATTTTATCACAAGGACTAGAACATTTCCCGAGCATCTTCCTTTCCGAACTACACCATACCATGTGTTTGTGTGGTGGAGAATTTCTCATCCAATGCAAAAAATGGGCATTATTGATTACTTCACTGGAACTTTTGGCAAGTTCTTAATTATTCTCACTGTTCTGTGAGTTTAAATAATTTTAGTCTTAATTTATCTAGCTTCTGCTTTCAGACAGTAAATTTTGCTGTCTCTTCTTTTGATAATTCCTCTGCTAGCACATATATTTCACTCCATACCATGGATGTTTCTTTGTGATACAAGTTAACCCTGTAATAAAGGAACAGACCTTTGAAGTTGGCATGGAAACAGGAACTGCTTATCAAGAACTCTTCCGGTGCTCAGCTCTTTTCTTTGATACTGGAAGGAATTTGTTGACTTAAGTGGATCTGAGAAATATGACAAAGAATAAGGTCATCTTTAGCCTGTCATGTGCAGTTTCTTCAGTAATTCAGATTGCTATACCTATTGCTTCCTGAAAGAGTCAATAATTTTGTAGATCCAGGTTCTTCCAAACTAACTTGTAATTAAGCTTTTGTGTCTGGTGTTCGTTTTGACTAAGTCCTCTATAGCATGCAGCTAATAAGTGTATATTACATAGGATGACGGTGTGGGTCCAAGTGTCCACATGTAAAGTCAAAGACCTGATGCTCAAAATGCGATTACGGAAGATGTGGAAGGTGGAGTTTCTTCAGCAGTGGTCAAAACCTTAATCCTATTTTTTCCTTCCTTGCTCAAGTTCTTTCAGCAGAGTTGATTTTTATTAAAGTACCTTCAGTTTAGTAAACTGCCTTGGGAACTTTCAATACAAACATGCCAAACACCGTCAGTACTCTCGCTCATCTCATGGTTCTGCAGATGGTGAAAGCTTGTGGACTCTGCCCAAATGAAAATAAATAGTTTGATTTAGTGCATTTGAACACCTAGAAGAAGTTGCCTTTCCTAGAGGTGATTTACATTTGCATTTGTTTTTCTTCTCAGAGCTAGGGAACATGTTTGACAGACTTTATATGAACCCCCTAAGAAATTGTTTGGTTTGGCTATTGTGATGCTTAATACTTCCCACATTGGGAGTCTATGAATTCTTTACTAGAGGGTATGTGTTCAAGTTTTTTTGTATTTTGTCAGGATAATGCAAGCTGACAAGTACGCAGAGAGATGATAAATCTAGACTTGAGGTCTTTTTCATGGTAGGTGAAGAATGAGCAAGAACTGTTTTCGTGGAGAGGATTAAATCTCACTGGTAATTTTTTCAAGCATCAGGCAGTGTTGTAGTCCTGTGGTTGCCATGAAAAACAGTATGAAAAAGCCACGTGTCTAATAACTCCTACACCATAGCTCTTCAAAAATGTACCTGTGGTTCAGTGGTTTAAAGATATGGGTTTACATTAACTGAAAAAGTTTAGGGCCCGCGTTTCCTATACTTGTGCCTAATTTCAGGGCTTAGGGTAAATTCCTAACAAAAGGGTATTTTCAAAGTTTCATTCAACCATATGCTCAGAATTAGCTTCTTGTGGGCTTGATACTTTTAAGAAAGTTGCCACGGAGCTTCACGAATCTCCTTTCTTGATTCCAGCAACCTGTTCCCTGCCATATCGCATACCCCTGTTTTCTGCCCGCTCTAGAAATTTCTCTTCACTGTTGTTTGGCTGTAAAACATCTCTCTCCCATTCTCCTTCATCCACCTTTTATCTCTTTTGACAGCTCCCTTTCACACCACCTGATGTTCAAACCTCTTGTGGTGTTCAAAGCCTCCGCCCCAAATACCTCAAATATCTGTCCTTCTCCAACCTCTCCCTGAAGACCCACTTCTATCACTGTGCCCATAAGAAATGGATTGAGATCAGCCACAGAGGTGGCAAATAGGACCTGCTGATATTTCTGAAGTTGAAGTGACTGACATGCTGAGATTTAGCTTAGATAAACCCCTGCTTTTATGACTGTGACCTTCTTCACAAAGCTCCCTTGTATTATCTGCTTGAAAAAGTTATGCTTCTGTTTTTCCTATGCAAAAAGTCTCTGAAACTGAGCCACAGACTTCTCCACATTTTTCTACCCTGGGGGGGAAACCTATTTTCACCCCATCAGAATGTATCCCTGTGAATATCCAAAGCTGAAGCATTCCAGCTTTGAGCCTTAGCTTCTGCTTCTGGCTGCGACACCAAATGAACAGCTTTGCTTTATATGAACAACAAATATATTGTATCAGCCTCAAAAGCCATTGATTTTTCCTTTTACATTTCCTCTCTGCGCACCATGTCCCTAAGACCACATTGTGCTTGCCGAGCCACACTTGGGAGTCTCCACCAGCTGTTGTGCTTCCACACTCCGAGTGGAGCTCCCATTGATCCCGATGGGAGTTCGGTGTGGGATTCCAGCACAGGATGCACAGCAGGAGAGATAAGAGGGCGCCTGATAAGAGTTCACATGTCTGATAAGAGTTCTGCAGCTTAGACAGCAGAGCAGCATTTTCACCTTAATTATCAGTCACCTTCTTTCGTGGTTCAATGAAGGATGCTCCATTTTAATAGAGCACCAACCCAGGCACCTAGGAACTGCCTGAAGTCCCACAGAAAATGGCACTGATACCATCTACAAAGTGCGCATCTCCCTTCCGCTGTGAATTTTAAATAAAGCACTGTGCACCCTGAGCAGCACTCAGCAAGCAAGGGAGTGTTGAAAAACCCAATGATCAAACACAGACCTTGGTGATAATCTCTGGCAAACTGGTTCAGCGCTGAGCAACAAACCAAGGATAGTCTTTGGAAAGGATTTACTTCTCTAGTACGTGCCTTAAAAATAAACTCCAATATTTCAGTTTGTATGACAGAAACGTGGAGGTTTTTCCGAAAGGCAGTGGTGATAACAATAGGCTTATTAATACTAAAAACCGAGCCATATAATTATAATAAAACCGTTGAGTCTCATTTCTTTTATATAGATGGCAGTATGCAAATAGGGAGCCATCCGCCTTGATAACTGCAGAAGCTATGAAATCCTTATTTGAAGAATTTCAATCTGGTTTTCCTATAGCATTCAGTACTCAAAGTTAGAAAAGAAGCTTCCCCCCTCCTCCCCTTTTCTTTCTCAATATAACAATGCATTTTAAACTGCTCCAAAATTGCAAAGCTATTTCACAGTTTCATAGAGAGGAAATGGCTTGAGGGAACCATTTGCTTTTTTATGCCTGGAACATCAAAATAAAATACCAAATGGGAAAATGAATTCTGTTGTATAAAGGACGGGAGCAAGACAGAAAGGGCTTTGTGGTAGAGGGTGAGTCAGCTGGGGAGCCCGAGTGGGATGGCAGAGCCTAGCGAGGGACCTCAGAGGTTGGCTTAGATATGTTGAGGCTGCCTGAGCAGGGCAGGAGACCTTACAGGAACCCACAGCTCTCTGTTCCCTGTTCATCTAGGGACACGTCCCACATGGTCCTCATCAGAAGAGGAAGGCAGAGTTTGTGGGTATTAGAGATCTCAGCAATGCAAAAATCAGGAGATTTAGGTGGTGTGTCTGTCTCTACTGTTGGAAAATGGGGGATCCTAGACAAATCCTTTAACTTCTTTATGGTTTTGTTACCACTTTGTTTTTCTTGTGAGCAATGAGCTCTGCTTAAAGCAACACACCATCAGGAAATGCTAAACTTCATTGATAACTTTAAGAGGTTCATTCCTCCAAATTAAAAGGTAGCTAATAAGCTTTTCTCTTTGTGGCTTCGTTAGAAATAAGGATATGTTTAGATGTCTCAAGAATGGGGACGTTCTCAGGAAAGAGAAAATGAAATCAAAGTGGAAATGAATTTCAGGATTAACGAAAAGTTTGATGAAGCATTCACTGGTGACCTGTTAATCATACATTAATCAGTGGGGAAGGCTCAGAGCTTGGCTGTGTCTTTGAACTCCATTGCTGCACATTGGCCAGGTTGAGATTTTAACTGGAAACTAAGCTGTTCTTGGGTTTTCCTGCTTAGCCAGAGGCTTCAGGGGAATTTGAATGCTGTTCTTCTCCAGAGTACAGCACATGTAGTTTAACACTCTTATTTTGAGTCTCAACCTTAAGGTGACCTTGGGCAAAGTACTTTGTGTGTCTACTTTTGCCTGCTCTCCTGTGCAGATTGCAGGAGAACCCTCCTGTCTCTGAGCACCAAGAACTGTAGTCAAGGACAATACATGATATTGAGTACCACGAACAACATGTAAGTGCCCTCTCCTGGGCCAGCTGGAGGGAGCTGCTCAAAAGCTTACAGGATTCTCCTAGTGATCTTCATGTCTGGATAGCCAAAGCCATCCTGGTCAAGAGAAAAATGTTCTCTTATTTTGTTACATTTCCAAAGGTCTTGAAATGCCTCTCCTTGGGTTTTTCATTTATCCTAAGGGATAAGACTGATGTACTTTATCAGAAATGCATGGTGCTTTGGGAATGCAGGATAGAAAACTAGAGCTAAAATTTGAATGGCTGTTAAAGTGAAAGGGAATTGGGCATATACACCCTCTTAAGCTGCTCTGAAAAGTTGTGACTGATTTTTTTCCATGTGGTTCCTCATCTGCTAGGGAAAGAAAATACACTTGTACACAACACGTCCATGGAGCTTGTTTTTTCTTTGAGGGCATAAACATGGTCTACATAAGGACAGATTTGCTAGTGTAGCTGTACCCACAAACCCGTTTTATGAAGATATATGTTTATACTAGTAAGTGAATTTGACCATTCTGTTTAGCATTAGCTCCCTGAATGTTTTTTTTTATGCTAGTGACAAAAGTGATTTGAGGTGTTGTAACTACATCATGGCAACAGGTCTTGGTGGCATAGCTTAATAACGTCAAATCATGCCCTGTTTATAGATATATAAATACGTATTTCTGTGCATATTTCTGTACATAGTCAACTGTGGTACACAGAGCATTATATATAAAGCTCATTTATATATACATAATTCTATATGTGTGAATACATATTTATATAAATCTATGCCAATATGCATTAGAGAATGACATACCCAGTGGTCAGTGCCTTCCCTTGCATTGGGACTCCCTCTTCAATATCCATGTTTTATAAAAAAAGTCCAGTTAGAAAGAAAGTGGCTTTTTCACTCAGGCATCCAGAAACGTCCTTCAGACGTGCTTGAATTTAGGCCACCAGATCTTCAAAAGCACCAGGCAGTAGCACTATGTCCCAGAACAAAATGATTGTCACAGTTTGGTTCCCCTAAACAGAACAGACCTTCTCACACCACGTAGCTCTAGAAGACAAAGGACACATGAAAACAGACAAGTTCTTACTGTTTCCCTGCAACAAATGACATCCTGTCTAAAGAAATATTTTTTTTTCTAAGTAAATGCAAAAATCTTTACAAAAAATGTTGTTTTTTTTTTTTTTTTACATTTAAATTAAACAGATATTGTTTTAAAGAAATACATAGATGTAATATGTTATTTAAGCTTCCTGTGAATTTTTTTTGGAGTACAACTGAACAGGACAGAAAAAATCTGGAAGTCCATGAAACTTCTTGTTTTTTCCCAGTGAGCTCTAGATTTCATAAGGCAGTCCAAATTAGGTTTTGTGACTTCTCTTCCTAATGACTGATTGAGGGACCTCTCTTCAGAAACCTAGACTTAGTTCGCCATTTGTCAATACTAAAACACATCAATGGCTGAAAAGATTAAGATGGGTATATTCCATCTCGATATGAGAAAAAACTTCTTTACTGTGATGGTGGCAGCACTGGCACAGGCTGCCCAGAGGGGTGGTGGAGTCTCCTTCTCTTGAGACATTCAAAACCCACCTGGATGCATTCCTGTCCAACCTGTTGTAGGTGACCTTGCTTTGGCAGAGGGTTGGACTAGATGATCTCCAGAGGTCCCTTCCAGCCCCTGCCATTCTGTGATATAGTAGCTAATGCAAATATGGCTCTGCTCTGGATTCTGCGGGTAAAGTTATATTTTCCTAATTTTGGATTGCAGCAATAAGAAGTCATCTTTGCTGTTGGTGGATTGAACCTGAATTCCAAACACTTGATCAGTTGTGGCAGAAACGTTACTAAGGTCTGTGGTTTTGAGTGAGGGAATCTCTGAGTTTGAAAGAGAAGGTATTGGGAGGAGAAACAGATAAAAGGAGACAAGACATTTTCAAGAGGGAAGAGATCAAGGGAGAAAGCGGTTGAGTTTCAGGACTGTGGTATCTGAGTTGGTTGGGAAAAGCAGAATTGCCGAGATATAGCTCGTACATATTTTGCTCCAGATAAATGAGGAAAAATGAAAACAAAAGACTGGCACTGCAGCATGTATCCTGGCTCCACATTGCCAGTGGGAGACTGACCTTGAAATCTGCTGCCACACGGTAAAGGGGATCAATATTGATTCTTGCATCCAAGGTGAAAGGATGTTTTTCAGTTTGGCATCATGATTTCAAATAGCTGCAGTTCTTCACAGGCATTTAGGGGTACCTAATTCCAAGAAGGCAGATGCGAAGGAGTTAAATAAAGGATCATAACCCACTTAGAGATACTTTTCAATTTTTTTTCTCCTTCACATACAGACATTCACTTGCAGTCCTCCTAAACTACATTAAGATGCTCAAGTTTAGCTGTGTCCCAAAAGTGAACTATTTTACAGACATATTTTCACGGGCTTATAGAAGACATGACTATTATTTATAATTTCATGGTCTAGTTCAGAACTGAAACTGGCTGGAGACATTTTTCTGCATCCACCAACTTGCTCAGTTTAGTAATAGCAAATTAGTATAATAAAACTTATTGCTCTGGGATTCATCACATATTCAACATCCCAAATGAGTTACCAGATAAAAATCAGTGTTAGTTCATCATTCATGTTAAAGAAACCAAAGAAGAATGAGAAAAAATGGGCCCATATATCTACTGAATTTTAGCCTTTTTTTTAATGTAGATTTTGCTAGATCTTCCCATCCCTTTTTTCTGCCCCTTCCTTCTCTACCTTCCAAACGAAAACACATCTAGTTGCCTTAGGAAGCGGTGATGTATCAAATTTACAAAGTAAACCAGAGCCAAATTACCTGCTAGGTATGGCTGGGGAAACTCTATTGAAAACCAGATTATCATCACAACTTTCAAGTCTGTATCCAAAACATACACACTAAGGCAGGTGAGGATTACGGCGCAAACTGGGAATCACAGGTGGGAGACACCCTTCATCAAGGCAGCAAAGGAGCGTGAAGCCAAGGCTTTATCTGTTCTTGCATTTCTGAAGCTGAGTAATGCCACTGGCTCATGTTCCTGCACCGGTGACACCTTCCCCCGGGCTAGCAGGGAGCAGTACAGGAATGCCCAGCTGTGTTTTGTCTTCTCAAACCTAATCTTTGTCTTCTCAGCCTGCTCTGGCGGTACTCCTGCCCTGCTTAAACGGAGAGGAGTCTGTAGAGGAGCAGTCGGCAGGCTGTGCTGATTTCACCAGCGATGCCTTAAGGGCTGTCTCATCACACGGAGGTGAACATCAAACTCCACGAGTGGGATGTAACTGGAATATATATGTGAACGTATCACTGCTTGCTCTGAGCAGGTACACGCAGATGGGTTCATTATCCGTGTTAACCAGGCTGGCTTCCGCAGCGAGTCCCGCCACTCTACAGTGTCAGACGTGTAGAAGCAGCGATGCAAGCAGCCCAGGAAATGTCTGTGTCAGTGCTCCTGCCGCAGTCTGGAAATCCCTTCGTAAAGAAAGCGGATACAAGTCTTATTAGGCTGTCTGCAGAGCCTGGGGAGGAGAAGGAGGAGAAGACCCGGCTGGATGCCCTGCAGCGGTTTCCAGCCTGGGCTCCAGCTTGCAGTCCCCGGGCTCTTTGCCCTCTTCAGTTGTTGACCTGGCTCTGGCCAGATCACTTCAGTCCTTAGTGCATGGATTTCCTCTGTCTGCTTTTAACGCTCCGACCAGGCAAGTCAAAGGTCCATCTAGTGTCCTATCTGTCTCTGACAGGAGCCACTTCTCAGCGCTTAGGGAGGTGTTTGAAAACAGGGCACCAATGTCGTGGTATTTCCCAAATACTCCTCCAGCCCTTTGCCTGATCACATTATAAACTCTTCAGGGCAGAGACAATATCTTACGCTGTGCTGGTACAACAGGATCCCAGTCAATTTTGAGGCCAGATAGCACTCATATCATATAAAAGAATGACAACTAGTGGCCTGTGATTGCCACCAGGAGTTGGGTTCACAGCTACGTGTCTCTTGTTGCTGCTGTCAGCCAGGACGGGACAGTGATTTCCACGCTATGGACAGCTTACTGCTCTGTCCCTATGGCAGGGATTAACACACACAGTGCTGGCAAGGACCCACTGAGGGTCTAAAAGTGTTACAGATGATAAGTGTATAACAGGAAAGTCAATTATCAGCTAGTAGATCCCGGTGTTACCTTCCAAGGCACAGAATTATAGCCTGCCACTTGCCTTTTGCAGGTCATCTTTCACAGTGTTACAGACCCACATTAAAATGACTTGTGACTAACGACAGAGCAGGGCTTAGTGCCTCTTTATCACTCTGCAGTGAAAGGAAGGTCTTCTCTTTAACATTGCAGAAAAAGCTTTGCGATTGGGACTTCACACTGCCTACAGAAGATTTGCATGGCTAAAAAGAATTGCTTGGTTTACGCTTTGACACAATTCAGCTCACTGTTTGTTTTATTCATGGGCCCGGCAAAACCTTTGTATTTTTGTTTTTTCATTTTACACACACTATAGTAAATGTTTGCTTTGGTCTGTTACCTGCTTGGACTAACCTTTGCAGTACAACTTGTATATTAAAACGTTCGAAGAACCAGGGGGTTCTATGATGCATTTTAAAAAGTAGGTCAGTGGTACAGCTGCTGTAGGATATGCATTTAAAAAAGGTAAAGAAAAAAAATAAATATGATGACAGAAAAGGAAGACACTGAGAAGTGCACACCTGGGGGAACCTCCCCTGGAAGAAGATGCCTTGTCTGTAATCTCTACAGCAGTGTCTATGCTGGTTTTTTTTTAAAAAAAAAAANAAGAAGGCTAGGGACTTAGTTATTGCCTTAATGACAAGTGGCAAGGTGCTCACATACTAATTGCTACCCCAGGAGCTGATTTGGTTTGCTGAGATCCAGCAGGAATGGTCGGTCCTACACATGGCTACGGAGCACCAGCAGGCAAACAGCGGCAACAACTGGGGAGCCAGTGCTGGAGCTTAGTCCCTGGCCCCTGTCAGTATAAGACTGTAGATGGGTCCTGCAATACCTGGGACTGGACTTGCATTCATCTGGAAGATGAGGGTTAGAGCCCGGGCCACGCTCTGTCTTGGTGCAAGTCAACATCACCCTATTGACTCATTGACTCAGGGGATTGGTACTGACATCCACCGAGTGTGAAAGCGTCGTCCAATTTAGTGTACAGCCCTCAGCAAGGGCTGCACATCATGAGTCGGTTACGCCGGCCCTGAAGAAGCCCTGAAGGTACTACAAAATGTTCATCTCTGAGTCACAATTTCCTTCCCCGCCTGGCTCTTTTCTACAGCTAAAGCAACAAATAATCAACATTTCATGTGCCACCTGTACGCACCAAGAAGTGTTGAAGGAGAGCTCAGGCTCTGTTCAGGCACGCTCTCCCCAGCCTGAAGCAAGAAGGAATGAAGCAGTGCAGCTGCTTCAATAAGTTCAGGATTCACCTAATGTTCCAAAAATAGAGGGTAGAAATATTGTGTCAAGCAGACCTAAAGCAGACAAATTAAAGACTGCTTAGGGAAAAAAACCAAACACATGTATTTGGGGTCAATTAAAACGCCTCAATTCTTTTAGAGTTTTTAAACATTTTGAAAAAGAATATTATGAATAACCCAGAGCAAATTTATAATCTAAGACTTTATTTGCAAGGAAAGTTTGAAATCTTTTTGTTTAGAAATAAGAATAACCAACCCATAGACCTGGTGACCATATATCACCAGCTTTGGTTGCTGTTTTTTTACATGATTGTCAGTTATACAGTTATGGATCACAACTGAAACTGGACTTTTGAAGAAAAATGATGACATCATCAGGATTTGGCAAATCTACAAAAATTTATAAAAAGCAATCTTTTTTGATCCTCTCAAGAACTGAAAATTGCTTCATTGGTCAAAAGAATATCTCATCTATCATATGTGCATTAAAAAATGAATTAATTTTAAAATAGTGGGTATATTTCAGTCACCTGACAGTACACACGAACAGGGCCTTTTTATCAAATCATGGAATGGTTAGAGTTGGAAGTGCCCTTAAAGATCATCTAGTTCCAACCAATTATTTTTCAGAGAATTCACTGTCTTGTTGCTAAGTGTTCGTACAAAGTTGCCAAAGTTAGTCAGATTGCTGGATGGCACTTCTCCACAAATTTCAATTTGTAAAGGTCTTCAGGATTTTCTGAAACGAAAGGCGCTCCAACTATGTAAACTGTTACTACCATTGCTTTCACAAAACTAAAATTGTGTTCTTAAACTGCTTGACGGCGTTCTTTTAATCCCTCAGAGGTATTACTCTTGCTCCTCGATTGAGTACCAAAATAAGATATTTTTTTCCCTGAAATGCATTTATTGTTTTATATCATCTGGGAAGAGTAGAAAGAAAAGGGAAAAAAACCCCAACAAAACAACACAAGCAGAGCAAAGCCAAATCAATTGCATGGTACAGCATTTCCAGGCTGGTCTTGATTCAGATCAGTATTGGCAATATGTTATTTAGGAAGTGCTTTCTGGACTCACGGGCCTGGGGGATTAAATTTTAAATTCCTATCAATGGGCCATGTAACAGGAATCATGAAGAAAGCGTAGCCATAGCAGAACTGAATGTGTGCATGTAATCTGTCTACAATCTGGAGGTATTTTATTTATGTGCCTCCTCTTAAATGTCCAATTAGCGAGTCCCTAGCGATCAAGATTACTATAATACATGCCCAGCACATAGTTTATAGGGCAATCATTGGAAACCCCCTCCTGCTTGTTAGACTTCCCAACCCATGAAGGTATCTTCTCCTTCCACCGGCTTGGTATTCAAAATGTGTGCCCATCTAATTTGGTGTGGGAAATGTTGCCCTCCTGTTCTCATTATAACGCTCTGTTGGCATGAACTGCCTTCTGATGTAGAAAAAAAAAGTGCCATCATTATCAATTAAGCATATCAACAATCAATCAATAATGAACTTAACCAAGCTGATGGCTTTCCCTTCCTTCCATTTTGCCTAACTAAATGCCAGCACGCAGTGGGCCCCCTGGTTACAAGTAAGCCATGGATGGAGACCACCCCTTCCTTAGCCCTGGAAAACACATCCAGCTCTGAACCAACCCTGCAGTGAATAATCAGAATATTTTATGACTGGAAGAGGAAGCCTCTTTAAAATGAGCCCAAAGCCAGTTGCCTTTCATCCCAGTTTTTCTCTTCATCTCATATCAGACAAGTATCTCTCTAGACTTCAAGGGGGAACAGATGGGTCTATCTGACTGCACCTTCATTTTCTCAAAGGAGCACATTTGCAACCATTTACTACCAAGCCCATCAAGATTTGATGGCAAGACTAGCTTAGGCTGATGCTTCCCTCCAAGAGTGGACAGGAGAAGGAGGAAACTCCACCTCCTACCTGGGCAGTGTCAGAGGAAAGTGGAGGAGGAGTCAATGCTGCACACAGCCATGAGCAGCCACTGAGATCTGCTTATGCTCACAAGAGTTCAAAAGCAAACAGTTATTTCTGTTTCTGTATCCCTTGTACGTGAGAGAGGGAGGAAGAAGAACATCTGCCACAGCCTGATGAAGGATGAGTGAGGCTTCAACTCAGGAATGCTAGAAAGGTGAAGAGGGCTTTCAGTCACTTGAGGAATAGGAGTGGATCCGGTACAATGACTTAAACATCTGAGGAAGCAAAGAGAGCAGAGAACTGTATTCTGGTATGAGGAAAGTCCTCCATGGGCTGCACCCTGTTCTGGCATGGAGATGGCATCAGAAAATAGGAACAGAAGTTGTGATATAATCTGAAAGACCTGGATCAGGGTTAGACAATCCTTTTCCATTTTCCTGGTTGCTTTCTGAGGCTGTCATTTGTACTTCTGCAGCCCAGCCCGGGTGCCACATCCATCACACTTGTCCTTTTGCACTGAGAGTTGGCCAAAGACAGGAAAGCAGTGTCAAGTGACCCTCCACTGTTAATCCAGACCTATTATAGTTATTCTCTTGTGTAATGTGCAAAACAAACATTTTAAATTACTATTCACCATTTTACATTGGTCACATGGCATCTTCCTTCTCCCTAGAAAGCACTCTCTGGTAAGTGGTAAGCCCTCATAATGATAAAAAAAAAAAGAAGTAGTAAGTTTTTTTGTATGCATTGAGACTTGCATTGTGAAAAGACAGGAGAGTCAATTTGCCTTCAGTCATTTAATAACGTAACTCATTGCAGCGCTGAAATGGGTCAGCTAACGTTATCGCTGAGCATTGTGATGGGGAGGAAAGTTAGTGCTGTCTTTGTGTCCCACAGGCTTTTAGGAGACAAAAGCAAATCAGCTGAAGAAATAAAATAATATGCTGATGAANTTTTTTTTTTTTTTTTTTTTTAGCTGAGGGTCACTACATCTGGCAGATATAGTTAGGGCTTTTCTTTTTTTTCTTCTTGAGCATTACAGTGAATTTTGCTTGGAGGAAGCCAACTGAATCCAGGTCAATCTGATTAGAACAAATAAAATAGGCTTTGGGTACGCTGGAAAAGGAATTTGCCCCGGCCCTTAGTTGCAAAGGGCACAAAATCTCTCAAGCTTGCATAGGTTAAAGCCTGAAGAACAAGGCTGCAACCACTTCCAAGTTATTTAAATCCCCCAAATTATTTAAAGTTATTTTGATGTCCGTTTCTGTGGTAGAATTCTGAAGCCTTCACTGGAGTCACTCAATATTCACAGCGGCGCAACAGCGATCCATAACCTGTCGTGTCTGCAGCACGACGGGATGTAAAACATCATTGCCTGTCCAGCTGAAACAAGGTCAGATTATTAAAATACAAATCAATCTGTTATTGTTTAATGTGCCGCTCGCTGTGACTTGCATAACATGACTGACCAAGAGATGCACGTTGTATAAAAGCGGGTGTTGGGTGTAAGTCATTTTAGGTATTTAAGCATTTAGGCAGCCCATCAGGGATGAGATGGTTAAGGGGTCTGAACTTTTTGGGGGGATGGCAGATTTGATTGACCTTACTGGGAAGAACTGAAGTCAAAAATATAACGAGGTAATGAGCTTTTTATTAAAAATACTCCTTCGCGCTGTTTATATGACTAGTGGCCAGCTAATCCTCCTATGCACTTTGCAAAGTGATTGTGTAAGTACTGTCCCCCTTTGGTAGGTGGGGAAACACAGGCAGAAAAAAAACTCCATTCTCATGGCAACAGAGGGAATCGGTGCAAGAACTGGAGTCTGACGGCAGGAATTTCACTTCTCCCTTTGCGTTACTCTCACATGTACAGGATGTTCCCTTAGTCGTGATTTCTGAGCTCAGTTTTTGTTTCACTCTTTCTTCTCCCTGTCTTAAGTGACCTGATTTTATCTTTCTTAACATGAAGAGAGAGGCACAGCAGTGTCTCCTGTTTGTGTGCATAGGAGGCTTACAGAAGCCCTCTAAATGTGGGGCATCTGTGGTTGTAACCCTTCCCTGCCCACCATGCCTCCTTCCAAAAAATGCCCAGACCCGTCTGCCTGGCAAATGCACCTCAAGGGTCTGTCAGAAGAGGAAAGTAGAAGGAAGGGCAAACTTGCTGTGTGTAAACTCACCCTACATCAGGGATTTGCTTAGAGGCTTGGCAGTTTTGTAAATCCTCATAGATTAACTCCATCAGTTCAAGAAAAATCATAGTATCTTTTCCTGTCACATCTACAGTCAACCTGTTTTCTCTCTCCCTCTTCATGTGATTATTTCACCACGGAGAAGGTTTTCATGATCAAAACCCTGCTGCTCGCTGCTCCTTGTAGCGAGGTGTAAACACCATGCCGGCAACTTTACAGGTATCGGGAGTCTTTATTCTGCGAGCGTGAGGAAGAGCAAAGGAGGTTGTTATACGCTCCTGTCCTGGTGCAAATGAGGAATTTTCACCCAGCCCACATGCATTTAATTCTCCATAACACCTTTCAGAGAGGGGTTGCACTTTGGGCAGGGATTCGCTTACCTATTTGCATGCGCTTCACCACTTTTTTAGATGACCCTTCAGATAGGGAATCATGGAGCTTGATGAAGTGTAAGCTCAAAGGAGTTTTCGGGACATAATGTGCATTAGCAACCAGTTCTTTAGCAGGACGTTTTTCACAGAATCATAGAATGGTTTTGGGTTGGAAAGGACCTTTAAAGGTCATCTAGTCCGAAATCCCCTGCAATGAGCAGGGACATCTTCAACTAGATCTGGTTGCTCAGAGCTCCCTCCAACGTGACCTGGAAAGTTTCCAGGGATGGGGGCAGATTTTTGCCGGATAGCTTCCCGAATCCCCTTTTGTTTTACCAAGTGTCCTATCAAAGCCTGTGGTTTAGCTTAGGAGTCTACTTGGAGAGGCATCACTGAACGGAAAGGTGTCAGATACGTGTTCTCTGCCAAAGCGCTTTAGAACTTATCTGTCCTGCGGAGCTAACGGAACAGAGCTCTGGGTTGCTTCAGTTTTAAAGATAGCAGTGGATCTCTTTTCTTAGAACAAGCATATGAGTGCTTGGGAAGTTGCCACGAGTCTGACCAAGTCTGGGAGTCAAGTGACTCCCAAGTGGCTGTGCTTGGAGCTTGATGTGAAGAAAGCCCTGAGCAGAACCTGCCAGCCCAGCCTCCACGCAAAGCACAGAAGCCTCATTTTCTCCCGCCTTGTCTTAGTTTGCTGTTGAAAGAGAAACATGAAACAGGTAGCTTGGGGTTTCCTTGTCTTAATCAAGGGTTTGGATGGATCTTCAAAAGTTCCCAGTCTTGAAACTGCCTCTCTGCAGCTAGATCTAATGCTTGCAATGAAATGAATGTAGAGTTGGTGCCCCAGTGGTACAAATGTGGAAGCTAACTCTGTCATGCAGGTGGAGAACTGGTATTAGAGAAGAACTCAGTGTGCTTTATACGAGGCGCTTTTTAAAAATATATATATAAACAGGCAAATCCCTGTTTAAGAGGTTACAGTTTTGAATCTTAAAAAAAAATCTTAAAGACCTGACATCCAGACCTAAGTCGTTTTCTTCTAACGCTTGGTGTGGGTTGAAATGCCCGATCTGCTCCCCATGCTGCAGGCCAGAGAGGGTAAATGAGCTCTGCGCTGGTCACACATTTTCATCCTGCCTCTGCAGTGCTTTGTTCTCCACGGACTGACTGCTCTTGCAATCCAAGCAAGAAAAGGAAGTTTTCTGCAGACTCTGCTATCTCATCACAAACTAGCCTCAGGGTGACGTTGCAGCCCAGTAGAGACTGAAGAGCAATTCAGGTACCCAAACGAAGGCATTCACTGCCATACGAGATGCCACAAGGTATTCCAAAAGCTGTGCATGAAATGGGCAAGAAGCTGTGGGATACCCCGGGAGATCTCAAACAGGGCTACGTGCCCCTTCTTAGGCAAGTGTGTGGCTCTTTCGGAATTTTGCTGTTGAACTCATCAAAGCTAAGATTTTTTTCCTCTGCATGTCAATCCCGTAGTAAATATATGGCATAAAACCTGACTTTCAGAGAGAAGCAGAATTATTTCAGTTTTTTTTAAGAGCTTTGGAATAATTTCCTCATTATCCTCAGCCACTGTGGGAAAGACGGGGCGGAGCCTGAGCTTGAGCAGTGATGGTTTTGTGAAGCCGGTGGAGGGTGTTAACACCCCCAGCCTTCCCAGACTGCTGTCTGGCACCTCATTCATCTCAAGACCTCTGAGCATATAAGGTCCGTGATAAACAAAGGAGGTCTGTATTGTGCCTCTGGGTTTCCAGTGGCTTATTAAAGATTGGATTGTTTAATGTTATCCTTTAATGGAGAGATATTTCGGTGGATAGGGAGACTCCCGTGTCACTGGACAAGAAAGAGCAAGGCTTTCATGTTACTTGTTTAAACCATTAAGCGCTGATGTTTTGCTGTTTGACATGCCATTGTTTCTTGCTCTTTCTAACCAGTCCTGTTTCTCCATTCCTTGTGGTTAATTATTGCTCTCGTTCTCTTTCCGGCACGTCTTCTGCTCTGTTACTGGATCCGTAGGGGGAAAGTGACTGAGGGAACTACACGCAGGACCAAGGAGCAGAGGATTAACTGTCCCCGTGGGAAGCTTGAGTTACTAGCTGCCACATATGCACATTTTCATTGCTAACAGTGAAGGAAAAGTTAACAAAGAGCTTGTCACCTAGAGCAGAATGCAGGGGAGTAGGAAAAATTTCCGCGAGTGATTTGTATTGCCTACCCATGACAGCCCCGTGCACGCAGTTCATGTCCAATTATTACTTTTTATTAGTCATTATTTGCATTACAGTAACAGCCACAGGTGCCAGTCAGGATTGCAGCAGCAAGAGATTCTGCTCCAGCACAGGCTGGGTCAGCACTGGAAGTTTTTAGCAGTATTTCAGCGGAGAATATAAATGTCCTACTAAAACAACTATACTGTTACAAGCCATAGTATTGCGCCAGAGCAGACCTGCCTTCTACTTTTGCAGCTTATTCCCCTTCCCACACAGGAAAGATATGATGCAGGCGCAATAATTTTTCTGTCATTTTGAGTATTTATATTTGAATGCAGCTGCAGCAGTATAGTGCTGCTATAGTTCCAGGCAACGTCAGTCCACAGGTAAATGCATGTAAGGCAGACCCTGCCCCAGAAGGCATCACGTCTCAGTAGGCAAGAAGTGGGAAAGGAATCAGAGGCATAAATGAGTCATAAACCTGTTGAATGGTGACGCTGGACAAGGTGCATGTCTCATCCTTGGATCTGGGCTGGTATTTCCCAGCTACAGAAGGAGATAAACTAGTTTTCACTCTAATTCCACATCAGTGTCAATGCGTCTCTGCCGAAGTTAATAAAAAGTCGGGGTAATTAGGCCCCACCTGTCTAAAGGTCTGGTTTGTTATCTTCACCTCTGGGGAGTTAATGTGCCAGGGGCTTCTCAAAGACTACCTGGCTGACACCTTAGTTTGGCAGCCTGAAAGAGCACTTATAGCCTGATCTGCCTTGAGGAGTGTCTTGGGCATCTTCTTCCCAATCACTAACTAAAATAGAAATAAGGAAGAATTCAGTTCCTGTTAGAGTTGGATATAGTTTCTGACACGTTCTTCCAACAGGCAAGTTAGCTTCAACTTCTGACAAGAGGTGCTCGAGAAAGCGTGAGAATAAACGCTCCTGCAGAATTTTCTTTAAGGCTCAGCGTGACAAATAATAAAGCAGTCAACTTCTGCTGACTTTTTCTCAAGGATTTTAATGCAGTGGCTCTGAGGCTGACTGATGGGCAGCTCTGGAGCTTGCTGCTCCTGCAGCTGGGCTGGCAACTTTTTTGTAGACCAGATTGCTTACTCAAGACTGGTAGCCCGATCTGGGCAACATGTGGACTTTGTTAGTGCTTCATATATCCACAAAGCTTTGTGCTTGAGATAAATTCTGTTGCTATCAATCGTGTACTCAGGATACTCTCTTTTAGGNACTTTGTTAGTGCTTCATATATCCACAAAGTTGCTATCAATCATGTACTCAGGATACTCTCCTTTAGCTCGGCACCGATGGCATAGCACTTGTTTGCAGTAGGTGTAGAAGCACCGGGAAAGACTGAACAAAGTAAACAATATCTTCTCAATTCCCAACAAAAATGCCAGGTTGGAACAGTGACCTCTAAGTTTTGCTGAATTTCTGGGGTGTTTTGTTCAAAATCAGTTATGAAAGCAGCAAACACTGATCTATAAAGTTTTAGTGGCTATGCGAAATATTTTTATGGCTTTGTATGTTTTAAACAACCGGTCTGCACATATAGATGTATCGAAGCATATGGAATAGCTTGCTGATTGATTATGATCTCTATAGTCCTAATCCATAAACTCTGTAGATTTAGGAAGCTCTCTGATCCAGATTGTAGTGGAAAGCAGAGATATACGAGTTAGAGCTAAAGTGGTATGTTGGCTTGGTAGACGGCAATGGGTGACCAACGTAAGTGAAGAAATTTCTGCTGTGGATTTAAAGCTGAGAAAGCAAGGGGTTGAACTGCTAATGCATGGTATGGCATGGCATTGAGCTAAACTGCTTGTGTGGTGAGATGCTTGCATGTGGTTTTTCAAAATATGTCAGGTACACATGATAAAGACATGCTACTGAAGTATAAGTGGTTACAGGACACAAAGAAAAACAAATCATCAGTGGGAGAACGATTGTCATGATGTCATAAAAATAAATAAATGACCACAAAAGGAAACTGAGATCATAAACTTCAGGTTGAACCACAGAAGTACTAGAAGCCTCCTGAGATGCCAGTGCTTCTCAGTACTGTAGCTCAGGAAAGTATAACTTATTTAGAAACATCTCAGCATCAGATTCATCACAAAAGCGTCCCTGGTCATAGGAAAAGAGAGAAGAGCTGGAACAACTGCTTGTGACTAGTAGATAGACAACAGCATCCAATTTGCTGAACTGGAGTCCCGGCAAAGTAGGACTGGAAATCTGTGGGCTAATGTCCCTGGAAAGATCAACATATGGAGGTCATTCAGATTAGATAAAAAACAAATCCACGTATCCTGCTTCCGAGTTAGTGCTCTGTCGCTAGGCAAGACTGACTCTTATTACCTCCTTGTTGATTTTGTCAGCAAAGTGGATAATTACTGGTGCATTCATGCCATCTGATTTTAAATGTTAGTTAAATGTTAGTTTTAAATGTAGTTTATCTGGAAATGTCTCCATTAACTAGGCAGAAGATTTAGGTTCCCCACTTGAGGTGTTTTGTGTTGCATGTAATTAGATGCCTAAAATATTCTGAAGTGTATTATATGAATTCTTGTTTACTGCATCTGTTGGGGACACCTTCTGCATATGGCCATCTAGCCAGGAAAAAGTTGTCTGGAACCTACACTTGCCACACATTAAATTGCCCTGTTATGGTGAGCAACTCCTAGCCTGCTTGCAAAGGTCCTTGGTAGGTGTTTTCTCGCTAATGCTCTGGTGACCATCACTGTGGACACTGGAAGCTTTCAGGTCTATGACTCCACAGAAACCAGTGCAGCTGGTGAGAAAGGAAATGCTGTGTGAAAACCGTTATTTGGCTATGGAGAACACATCCAAACAGCTGGATGTTTGCAGAGACCTACCTACTGTTGGGCACGATTACTTTAAAACAAAAAAAATTGTATTTTTCCTAGCTTCCCATTTACTGACCTAACCGTGGGCTGTGGTGGGACCACAAACAGTTGTTGATCTCTCTTTCTCAGAACACATGATATGAGAGTGTCAGCAGGACAGCACAAAACTTGTTACCCAGACCCAGATCCTTTCAGTGGTTACCTGCTCCTGTAAGAAAAGGGGAATACAAGCACTGAAGATGGGTCATTGTTATGTTCAATAAAAGATAGCAACTGATCACTTTACAAAATTTCACCTACGTTTAATATCATCTATCAAGTCTGTACTTGGCACAACTGAGTTTTGGACTGATGTCTACCAACTGTTGTCTATCTAGAATCACTAGAGTGTGTAAGAGCCTAGATCAAGTACCAGAGTGCGTGATCAAAGAACTTCTTACTTCAAACTTATTTTTAATATTAGCAGTAATTATCCCATCTTTATCTTCCTTGGATAGTCTGTGATATATACCAGGTCTGAGTTGATTTTCATCTTATGCTGATTTAACTCAAAAGCTTTGCTGCTGAATTAGGTGAGGTACAATGCACGTGAGGGGAGAGGTCCAGTATTTCTGAGTGCTAGAGTTGAGAAATATTTCCCGATTTCAGACTCATTTTGGGGCCACATCATTTCCAAAATGAGCTTCTCAGATTCTGCGTACATAATCTGCGTACTCTACAGGCAGACGGGGATCAGCTTTTCACTACAGAGCCTGAAATGCCTGAGGCTCTTGTCTCTGCTTATATCCATTAGAGGTAAACCAGGGCTGATTACAGGGAACACTGTACTTCTGATCATGTCAATGAGCATAGCTAGCAAGTGTTCTGGGGGCAGATTCTCATCTCATTTGCATTGGTGCAAATCAAGAGTAATTGAGTTATTCCAGAGTGAGAGCGGGCGAGCTGCTCTAATAGGATTTTCTGTCTCAATAAAGATATTATTGAATTCGCCAGTGACTCTGTTTTGTCACTGTTTTCCTTTGATTTTATGCTGATACGCGGTGTTTAGCTTTGGTTCAGAGCGAAGCCCACGGCGTGGGCAAAGAGAAGGTCATTTAGGAAGGAACTACGGTTGAGTCCCAGTTCTGGGACCGCATGTTTGCGAACAGGGTTTGCCGCAGTTGCTCCTAAACCAGATTGTTTCTAGCAAGTCACGTACCTGTCTGCTGGCCCTAATCAAACCCAAACCCAGGGGAAGGCGGTAGCCCTCATGCGCCATGATCACTCATCGCAGAAATGGGTGGAGGGAAAAGCAACCCATGCAGCAGGATGACATTAAGCTGAGAGATAAAAGGCAGTCTTTTTTTTTAAAAAAAAAAAGGACCAGATTGAAAGATGATTTAAAAACGGAAAATTCTTCACATGACCCTTTAAGACAACATAAGCCCTTTTTTGTTTCCTGCCTGTTTCAGCCTGTTCCTGGTCAAGAACGCCACAGCTAATAATTGTGTCAGAAAACCTTCCTGTCTGAAAATGATCTCTTCCTAATGGATAGATGATTCCATATGGTTTCATATGTCATAGATGGAGAGAGAACATATTGGACGACTGGCCACAGCTGGCAGTTCGTGTTAGTGCCATATGGATAAATGTGCGAGCTCTACTGCATTGTGTATTTCAAGTAAACCATTTATCTAAACAGGTGCTGACCCACTGGGAATGCGTTTTTACGGTCAGACTTGCAGCACGCAGTGATACCAACCACTCCGTTCTCCCCTTCCTTTTCTGCAGTGCCAACACAAGACTCTTAGGTATCGTTTGACTCCGGTCAGCATTGCACCGTGTAATACCATTGACATCCATAAAAGCCCACCTGGGCAGACCCTTTGTACATGAGACCAGAATCTGGCTGTCTGGACTGCATGGATATCAGAAGACCAGTCTCCAAAATCCTCTTTGGGAACCAGTCTGTGATATTCTCTTCCAACAGATACCTCTTTATCATATTCAGGAGATTAAAATCACCCCATTGATGAGGCTATATAAATACAGAATCAGACTTTCCACGTTGTTGAGCTACTGTGCTCCTTCCCTGGTTCCAGCTGAAATTTTTGCACTCCTTTTCTCTCCATGCCATAATCGCCTCTTTGTCTAAACATGCTTCATTTTGGAATTCCTCTCGCTTGCATTCCTAATATGTGCGGTTCAAGGTACTTGCTGACTGATTTACGCCGGGCTTGTGTGGCTCCCTTGGAAATGGAGCAGAGCACATTCCATCCACCTGCGTAATAAAACCAGGCAGTGCAGGGTGGGAGCACTCAAACCGCAGCAGAAATAATCTTCCCCTAAGTTTTGACTCACTTATCTGTCTCTCCATCAACTCTTCTGATTGTCTGTGGTATTAAAATCATGCCTAGGGAGCAAACCTTCATAAAAAAAAAAAGTCTCTAATGATGCTGTTTATTCTAGAGCTGTGTCACCGCCAGCACCAAAAGGCTGGGGTGAGGGAAAGTGCCTCGTCTGCATTTCTGAGCAAGTGTTTTGATAAGAGCGCGGCCCTCTGTTAATTTGGTCTTAACATCCAGAAAGTTGTAATATCAGTTAAACTCTCTGGGCTCCTTCATCTCCTCCCATCTGTTTTACGATCAGTGTAACTCCTTTGCCTTTATCGCAGGAGGTAACATTTTACACGAGAGTAAATTAGGTCAGTTTGGGGTTAAAGCAATCTACAGCCCAAAACTCAGATTGGTAATTTCACTAATGAGATACGAGCTGGATTCTCCATTCGCATCTGTACCAACCCCATGGGGTGCAAAAGGGCAGAGAGTTGGTTTGGGTAGGAAACCCAGGAATTCTGCAGTGGTTGGAGGAATAAACCTGACAGTCACCTCATGCTTTTTCCTGCTCAGCAGTTTCACAGCACTAATAGTTCACTCCTGGCTCCTGGAGAGGCGAGAAAACAGAGGCAGCTTCAGCCCACCAGCAAGAGGATGGTGACACTAATTCTTATCTCCCATCATCTACCTAACCGTAGCCACATGCGAGGTGCATGTTCCCTCACTTCAGTTTGTTTGTGCTCATATATTCTAAACATCAGTTAAGCTTTTGTAGCGTAACAGTAATAAATAGCAACTTCTCAGCTGTGTTTGGGGCACACTGTGCCGCGGGAGACTAAAAAGAAAATCAGAAAGTGCGTGACGGAGATTAAGATGATTCTGAATTGCTATGTATAAGACTGAGTCCCCTTTGTGCCTCTTATCTGCTGTTTGAAGTACCGTTACTTAAGCTTAGTGTTAGGGGAAAAAAAACCCACAACCTCTTTCTGAGAGGATGTGAGAAGCCATTTCAAAAGACGACGCCTCTCCAGTAAATAAAGCACAAAAGTTTCAGGTCAGCACTGAAATGGTGGATGAGATGGAGTTGCTCCCGAAAGAAAGCTTGTTCATCCAGGAGGCTTTCAAATCTCGACGCTGAGATAAAGAAGATCAAAGTGTTTAAACACGTTGATCCACTACTGAGGAAAATTTAGCGCTGGCAACAGAGAGCAGCTGCAGTATAGCTGGCGTGTCTAAACTCACAGCAGGGGACTAATTGCTCCTATGGATATAGGTTTGCTTTACAAAAACAGGTCTGAAGGAACGTCATTCTCATTCAGAGAATGATGGAGATCTATTGATAAGGGGTAAAATGCCCATCTACAGTGCGCAGGGACTGAGCCGCTGGGAGCAGAGCTGCAGCATGGGCAAAGGGGGTGCGTGAGGATCCTCTGCTTTTATTCAGCTTCTGTTGTGCCGTGAAAGATCCCATCAATTCGCTCAAGACGGTAGCATTACCTTCAAGCCCTCATTGAGATGTATTAAATAATGAAATGAGGAAGAGCAGCGCAAAGTCAAACCTTAATGGTATTTGTACAACATATTGTCCTGGGGGGTAGCCTGGAAAGGGGGCTATAGCCATCAGAGAATTCCAGATTTTCTATAAAAACTGAAATGTTATTTTGATATAAATTATTAATTGGGCAGGAGGTGGAGAATAATGAGGCTGGTTAGACTTTAAAAAAAATAATCCAGTGAGCTATTCCTGGTACAATCACAGCTGTAAAGATACTTATGGCAAGTCTGGTGGAGAGGCTGTTACAGCATCTCATTACGCAGATTCCTTCTTGCAGTCCTGGCACTCGACAGAAGGTGTGTTCCTGTTTTATTAAGGGACCAAGCAGAAAGAAGGCCTGAAGCAAAGGTTAGTGATGGGGCTTTTCCCATTACATAGAAGTAGGAACTGAATGGGATTTTTGCATTTTAATATTGAGAGGTTTGAGTTCTTCTGTATGGCTAATACCTGAACGCCTGTTTTTTTCTTATTCTAAGGGAAATTAAGAAAAACGCTGCAATTCTGATCCACAGCATCTTCCTCATAAAAGTAGAGCCCTTAGTATCATCGCATGTACTCGGTAACAAGCGAAGGTGGAGCAGCCTCCCCAGTCTTTCCAGTTGAGAAGGAGAGACGTTTTGCCTCTGGGAGGAGATTAAATACTCCTGTGCTGGGTCATTGCAGTACAGCACAATATGCCAATCTAGCTCCAGCTGTTCAGCCCTCGTTTGGTATTTGTAGTTCTTTTGATAACAGCAAATTTCACTCCATGTATATATATATGTGTATGTATATATACGTAGATAGGTTTGTGTGTGTATGTCCAGCCGCATAAGTGTGTGCTTTGACCTTCTTTAATACTACCTCATTCTTGAGACTTTCCAGAAGTATATAACTTATTCACCCTGGGCTTCCAGAATAGGTAACTGAGGGAGAGAAGGGCATTCAAAGACCACGGACCTGTCACCACAAATGACAATCTTTTCACAGCTCTACCCTTGATTGCTCCTTTGCAGTAGGGACCCTCATTAAGGCCATTCAAATGTATATACGCCGCCTAAATGCAGGAGGTAAATTCTTCCATGGTTTCCAGAGAAGGCATCACAGCATGCCTACATTTGCTTCAGTATGATGGCCAGCAGGACAGGATACCTCGTCCACCTGGACAAGCATGCAGCAATGGGGTAGATGTAGAATGTGGCAGGCTGCAGTGGAAGAATACAGTTATGAATGTATTCTCTGGTAGATAAAAGGTTTGATTCGTTTGGGATGTCCTAGGACACCCAACCTGGCCTCTCCTTCCTGATTTGGAAAGGTGCAGCTCTTTCTGAAATGCTGTGTCAGACCTGCCAGCCCAGAAGATGCCTCAGTTAGGTGGTGGTGTCTCTCAGGGTCAGAAGCACCCTTGGTTAGTCCCAGGAGAACCACTGCCCATTTCTCTTTGGATCTGTCATGTGTTGGGGTGTGATCACATTGGGCTGGAGGAGAAGGGCTGTGGCACAGACACATGGGATAATACGTGAAGAAGTCCCTATGTCCACCTTGAGTGCACCCCTTTCTCAACACCCTCCCCAGCAGTGTTACACCCCAGGAAGCAAAGAGACAAGGGTGAGGATCACATCCTCCCAACCCAGGAGCACTGAGTTTCAGGAACAGTGTCCTTGCCCTCTGTTCACATGGCACTGGCCTCACTAATGCAACAACCAGCTGATTTACACCAGTAAATCAACTACAAATGGTTTCAGCAACACATTTCAGGCACAATGCGCCCCCAAGCAGTGCAGAACTATCTAACCCAATCTACCTGTTGGTCCACTCCAGCAGCACGTGTTTTCATCGCTGAGAAAACAGCTTTTAAAATTATGTTGAAAGATTATTTAATATCCATTTCATGTACCATTAATTTGTTACAATGGTTATACTGGGAGCTTTTGCTTTGTACACCTTGTTAATCACTGGTGTCTGGCATTTTTTATGCTTATTCTACTGTTAAGGAATTTGCAAACACAGATGTTTTGGTGGAATTTTTGTGGAGAATGTGTTATCTGTGGCAAGGGGGATAAAAACATTGTGAGGAAGTTGCAATTTTCCTCACATCAAACATTTTCAAGCCAGAGTATGTCAAAGTTCAGATGTACAAATAACTTACAAAATGACCAGATGGCATCTATAAGGTGATATGCAGGAGTGTTTATAGTCTATGAGAAACGTGGGCTCCACAAAGCTTAGTCCACAATTGATAGCCTTTATTAGGGTCAAGTTTTCCATCCTTGAGCTCAATAGTTGTGCTCCTGTAAACTTCTCAATGTCAGTTTACCTACCCACTGGCAAAAAAATAGGGGCAGCAATTATCCTTCATTGCAAAGTGTTTGAAGGGGTTTGGATTATAGATCAGCATTGGATAAAGGAAAAGATTGTTGCTTCCATTTAACAGCTTTAACGAAAAGTGTATTGATGGTGAGATTATGTTTCATTGTTGGTCAACTCTGTGCCGAAAGACCTGAAGCCGTTACAGGACAATTGAGCAACAATTATAGAAACATCTGTTGTGAACTGGGAAACACACTGTGAGACTTTTCTAGGAAACACAGAAATTCTTCTACAAGGACATTTTTAATATACAGTTCAAATAAGCCAGGAGAAATGTTGTTAGTTAGGAAATGAACCCGACAGAAAAAATATTTTTTCCCACAGAAAAAGGAGTAGCTGAAAAAATGATCCAAAATGCCAAAGATGACTTTTTTTTCTTTTTCTTTTTCTCCCCGCAGAAGACCAGGAAAATATTTATTTTGGAGATACCATTACACAAAAGACATATTTTAATGCTTTGAATTTAGTGATAGGGATTATAAGCATTTCAAAGCAAATTTTGCGGTAAACTCTAAAGTAAGGTTTGATATGTGCATGAAAGCTGGCTTTCTAAACTGCTTTGCAAGCCTACATCAGATGGGTATGTGCATTTTAAACTCTGCAAATACAGGGCCAACTTTGCTATGAGACAGAAGCTGTTGCAATTTGGTACAATTGTTTAGCCTACCCAAAATCTAAGTTCAATGAAACAAATTACCACAGCAGAAGCAACTCAATTAATGTCGCTACACTTCAGACTGATGAAAATACCAAATTTCTTTGTTCCAGATGGCCAAAACTGGGTATTCTGTCCTCAAATTCTCCTGGCTTGATAAAATAAGTTTTTACTGGGTTTATTATCACAGTCAACTGTAATGTTTTGAACAGTGTCATTATTGAAATGCTGGTTAGCCTTTGTCAAGGTAATGTTACAATTATTGGCTGAAGAGGTAGGTACACATTTGCACTGAGAAAACATAGTTTGGGGTGAGACTCACTGGCTATTATCTTGTGCAACTAAAAATCAGACATCTGACTGAGTCTAGGTTGATTGCTCGTCAACATCTAATCTGTATGATCTAATATGTAGATGTCTAAAGTCAGCTGAGATAAATCTGTGATGACCAAAGCATATGCAAGCAAATGAGACTTAGATATAGCGCAATTAAAAGTAGAACATGAAAGCCAACTTTTTGCACAAAGCGTTGTCTGGTGATCTTACAAGTGAGAAAGAAGTACTTGGTACACAAAGGGCACAGGACAGTAATTCTTTGATTAACATTAAAATGTAATTCTGCCAAAGATCAGCAGGAGACATTCCACATCCTTTCCTTCTGCTACCATTTCCCACAAATCCAATATTTCACATGAAATTATTACACACCGAGAAAATTATCTTAATACTGAGAAGCATCCACTGTGTAGCCTTTTCCAACCTGCTCTACAAATGTAGTCCTTCAACTGCTTAAAAACCAGCATCACCCTTCTGAAAAAAAAAAAAAAAAATAACAGCAGAGATAAAATACTGTGAAATGGCCCCTACGACACAATTGGAACAGATTGAGATGTGCAAAACACTCACTCCACTGGGAGCCATCCTGGCTGATGAGGTTCAAAATTGGCTTGATGTGTGGGCTAAAAAGAAGAGGTGCTTCTGGAAAGAGCAGCTCTCCAGGCTTAACTGCCTCTGCAGTTCCTCCCCAAGGATGGCTCAACCTGCACTCTCCATCCTTCCTCTAATGGTCCTCTCTTGTTTCCTTTTTATCCAAAACAGGGATGGATAACAAGCCTTAACTCTTTCCCAACTGAATCAGTGTTGGGGGATGATGTGCCCTCTGGGCAAATCTTGTCACCTGCTATGGGTTGGTTATGAAGGACCTTCTGCTAGATTTTTAAGCACAGCTTTCCCCATGTAGTTCCCACCAAGGCATGATTGTGTGGATGACGATCATGATGATAATTAAAATAATTTGGTTTTTTCTGATCTCAAGCTGTCAGTGTATGGCAATGAAACGTTAGGCCAAAGCCAATAAATATTTCTACACGGGGTGTTGATTTGGTGTGAAAAGAGAGGTTGTGCAGGTCTGGAGCATGTTTACAGAATCACAGAGTCCTTTTATCATAGAATCATTTAGGTTGGAAAAGACCTTTAAGATTATCAAGTCCAGCTGTAAACCTAACACTGCCAAGTGTTTAACATCTTTGTTCGTGATATGGATGTTGGGATGGAGTGCACCCTCAGCCAGTGCAACCTCAGCCAGCGCACCACAGCTCCAAGCTGTGTGGAGCAGTCGACACGCTGGAGGGCAGGGATGTCATCTAGAGGGACCTGGACAGGCTTGAGAGGTGGGTTCATGCCAACTTCATGAAGTTCAACCAGGCCAAGTGCAAGGTCTTGCATGTGTGCTGGGGCAATCCCATGCTCAAATACAGGCTGGGTGGAGAATGGATTGAAAATAGCCCTGAGGAGGACTTGGGGGTGTTGGTTGGTCAGAAGCTCAACATGAGCCAGCAATGTCTGCTTGCAGCCCAGAAGACCAATGGTATCCTGGGCTGCATCAAAAGCAGCGTGGCCAGCAGGTCAAAGGAGGTGATTCTGCCCTTCTACTCTGCTCTGGTGAGACCCCATCTGGAGTACTGCATCCAGCTTTGGAGTCCTCAGCACAAGAAGGACACAGACCTGTTGGAGCAGGTACAGAGGAGGCCATGAAGATGATAAGAGGGCTGGAGCACTTCTGCTATGAAGACAGGCTGAAAGAGTTGAGGTTGTTCAGCCTGGAGAAGAGAAGGCTCTGGCGAGACCTTATAGCAGCCTTCCAGTATCTGAAGGGGGCCTACAGGAGAGCTGGAGAGGGACTTTTTACAAGGGCATGTACTGAAAGGACAAGGGGTAATGGCTTCAAACTGGAAGAGGGGGGATTTGGAATATATATTAGGAAGAAATTCTGTACTGTGAGGGTGGTGAGGCACTGGCCCAGGTTGCCCAGAGAAGCTGTGGCTGCCCCATCCCTGGAGGTGTTCAAGGCCAGGCTGGATGGGGCTTTGGGTAACTTGGCCTAGTGGGAGGTGTCCCTGCCCATGGCAGGGAGGTTGGAACTCGATGATCTTTAAGGCCCCTTCCAATCTAAACCATTATATGATTCTATGAAGTCCACCACTAAACCATGTCACTCAGCACCACACTTACATGTCTTTTAAATGCCTCTAGGGATGGCAACTCAATCACTTCCCTGGGCAGCCTGTTCCAGTGTTTGATAACCCTTTCAGTAAAGAATTTTTTCCTAGTATCCAATCTAAACCTCCCCTGATGCAACTTGAGGCCATTTCCTCTTGTCCTATCTCCTGTTACATGGGAAAAGAGACTGATACCCACCTCGCTACACCCTCCTTTCAGGTAGTTGTCGAGAGCAATAAGGTTATGGTGGTGGTTGGGCTTCAGTCGTTGCAAAGGAATATGCTGCCTTACAGAAAGATGTCCTTTGACTCTGCTGAACCCAATGAGACTCTCTTCTGCTTTCATTTGCTGCCCTCTGGAACATGCCTATGATCTCCAAATACATCAGCCATGCCTTTCTGTTCTCCATGGGAGAACAAAATAATGAGAGGTTGTCCTGGTCATGAGTAAGTGTCTCTGACTCATTGGGCTGTCCCTGTTCAGCCACGGTGCTCTGAGGGAAAATTTGACTTCAGGCATATATTGAAGCTCTGCTGATTCCAGCAAAACTTAAACTTGTGATTAATGATAAATGCCTGCTAAAAGCATGATATGGGGATGGAGTGGACTACAGAACATGTCTAACTGCTTTGCAGGATCCTCAGATCAGGCCCAGAGATGGGGACTAAAGTACTCCTAGCCACAATTACATAGTTATTCTGAATGTCCTTGGTGATGGTGTGTCCATGATCTACCTCCTTCCCTCAGCCTCACAGAAGCAACCAGGCCATCTGCAACTGTTTCTTGTGCTGTTGAGGATGGCACTAATTACTGCCATCTCACGGGTGTGTTTTGTTGCAAAGTGGACACTGTCATTAGGAATTCAGTTGGTACCACAGTAATTCAGGGGCATCTCACCTACTGTGAGTTAATCAAGGATGGACCAAACCAGCCCGCTAGCCAGGAAAAGCTCTGCTCTTTCTAGGGCTGAGCACTGCTTAGACCCCTCAGTTGCTTTTTGAATGTATGATACATTTGGAAATAACATATCTGAAGAGCCCCCAAGAAATCAAAACCCAAAACAACCCAACCATCAAAAGTCTGGATTAAAGAGCACAGGTGGGAAGAAATTGTTCTCTCCTTGTGTGTGGTCCCTGATGCAGATGCCTTGTTTTCACAACACTGATAATGAAAGCATTTTTATTTTTGGATGCTCTTTACGGTACAATGTAATACATCAAAATAAATCATTGCATTGTACGCCTGTTACGAATGAAAGCTGATGCACCAAATGTCAAGGTTGCTCACTTTGATTAATCAATGAATATTGCCAATTTTGCTAACAGTGTTGAGGAAAGAAATGGTAGTGAAGAGGGAAATGTTGACTTGATACAAAGATATAAATATACAGATAAAGGTTCAATAGGTTTGTATGGATTTAGAGATGATACTGCTTCAAGGAAGAAATGTCCCTGGTATATCTGTTGTGAGGTAGGTCTTTATGTGCTAAAGGAAAAAATAAAACTTTCAGTATTAAGTCAGTTGGATTTGTGCTTTCGTGGAGAAACTGTATACCATTTCCCCCCTATTTTCGCGTATTAAATGAATTCAATAATCACTGTGTTTGAAAAGGCATTCATTTCAACTGCTGTGGAAAAAAACTTCTGATCAAATCAAGAGCATTAGCTTCAAGGCCACCCTTCTTCCTATGAGACAGGAAGTATCTGTGTGATAAATTAACTATGGGTGAATGCTAAGTTTTTAATGAGAAAAACCATGCTCTGTTGAATTCAGCCTTTCATGTGAAAGCTGTTTGGGACCTTACTGAAAAGAATGTGTTAATCAAGAGAAAAGCATAATTACTGTCTTGTCAACAGACACAAATGGGAAAGCCTGGTGAAAATGAGGTTGAAATTAACTCCAAAAAAACACACAAAAAAAGAGTTTTTCTATAAGGTTTTCGAAGAGCTTGCTTTACACTGCACAGTGATTTATGACAATAGGAATCTCACTATTTCTGCAATTAATATTGCTGGATGCCTCCTATTCTGAGAAATGTTAATCATAATAATGCAAATGGAAGTATTATTGCAGCTATGCCTCAGAGTTCATATTTCATATTGAGCCAAAGGTTCAATATTCAGCATCCTTTTCAACGGAGCATTCGCATTGTATGGATAGATGAATGTGCACCAAAGGTAAAATAACTGAATTAATATAAACCAGAATAATATGTCTCTGGCACATAGCTTCCCATTTTCCCATTTTGCTGTAAGGTCCTGATTGTTCAGGCTTTTTAAACCAATAATAAATTATTGCAATGCACTGCTAATTACACCTCACTGAAGTTGTGTATAGTATAAATTGCACCGGCAATGGACTCAGATTAAGTCTCTTATACTTATTTTTAGCACGTCAAAGGCAATTCATTTCCAGCTAGGCCACGTTTAAAAGTTTGGAGTGCAAAAAAGGTGTAATTATTTCCTAATATGAGGAGAATATTGGTGACAAACATTTTGTCCTACATGTCTTTTGGCTCTAAATATATTAATGAGAAAGGCAGAATCAAGAACACGTATTAATTTTGACATGTGTTTTAAAAATATAAAAAATTTAAAAAAATATAAAAAATAAAAACTTACAAATTTTGCTCCTGCAAATATTTTCCAAAATTGTCTTCTTCATGTTTTTATTTCCCTCTGTGCTCCTTTAGATCACTTTTTAGCTCATGATTAGTTGTTTATTTATGACTGCTGATGCTACTGGAACTTTTTGGTCATTTTCCCTTTTCCTTCTTTTTCTTTCCTTTTTTATTTTTCCCCCATGCATTTTGATTGGTGAGGGGGGTGGGAGGGAAGAGAAGATAATTGTAATATTTTTTTTTTTAATGCTGCTGGCTTTTATTAAAAAACACATAAACTTGAAGTCTCTAGGAATATTTCAGAGCTGATTCAGAAACATCAATTAATATTTCAGAAAATAAATAACCCACGTAAAGTAAGACAAATCTACAAATGCCTTTCCTAACCCTTTGTTTCTGTAGCAGAATGGTGCTTTTTTTTCATCCAAAAGGAATGTAACTATTGCATGAAAACTGTTTTTTAGGAGGTGACAGTGGAAGAAGTTGTACATGTGGACAGGGTGAGACCGTAGTTTTTGGGGAACAGACAAGTGCAGTCATAGAGATGTGACTGGAACTTAAATCTCCATCACCTGGCATTATTATCCTCTTGATAGGAAAGGAGAGAAGTCCTTTGGTGGGGAACACGTTTTAAACTTTGCAGATCTGGGTTCAAATCCAGGGCAAACTTTCTGTAGAAGATCTAGGAAAGTGCTTTGGTCCAGCTCTTCAGAAATATCTGAGTGCCCAGCTGAGTGAGAAGGAGGTGCCCAAATGACTTTCTGGACCAGATCCAACGCATATCCCTGTATGTCTTCTCCTATATCCTGTGGTATTGGATTAAGCAGTTATGTGCTCCGGGTACCTGATGCTCACTTCTTCTGGCATGGCTTTACATCTAGTTGGCCTCAGTCTTTCTAAATGGCATTCAGATCGTGACCTAGATATGTACATACTGACATATAAACATAGATTTTTTTAGGTTTTTGTTTTTTTAAAGAGATGATAGTGCGTTTGATACGTCATCCCAGAGATACACAGGCAGGCATGGCACAGTAACTCCCAGAAGAGAGGTGTTCCAGAAGTCAACAATAACCTCTCAATTTGTAACCATGACTGCTAAAGGAGCAGAGCCGATCACCTCCTTATTATCTCTGTGCTGGAGCTTATTCACAAAAGTGGGAATAATAACACTTCCCTACCTTGACAAGTAGTTTAAAAATACATATATTAAAAATTAGGAGAAGTATAGATATTATGGCAGTGGGGGACCATAAGTGTACCTGAGTCCTGAGAGAGGAGAACGAACAATTTATTCTCACCTCCTCCTTGTTTCCTGATCGCCCAGAAAAGCATTCTGGTGAGCAATGGTCTCTTCTGCTTTTGTTTTCCCTCTCATGGAAGTGAACACCAGCAAGAGAGGAGACTCACACAATTAATTCAGATTGGCTTAGATAAGGACCCTGTGATGTTGATTAAAAACCATCCACAGGGCCATTAGCAAAGTGAGATAATAAATGAAAAAGCGTTGAATCACATGAGTTTTCTAGTGGGGGAACATCAGGGAGCAGTCTTGAGTCCAGTCTTCTTTAAACATCTTCATTCATTAGCCAAAAGACAGGAAAAGAATACATGTTAATTAAAATCACAGATGATCCAAATTGGGAGGCACTGCATAAATCAGTGAAGATAGAGAGATTAGAAACCTTAAGCAGGAAATGACAAAATGAGATGCAGCTTTGAAAAATGCATGTGAGGGAGAAATAATCTGTCCGAGGACACAATCAGCAGAAAGGAGGGCGGTTCAAGAAGCAGAATTAATGGGAGAAAGCCAAAGGATGTGGACCATGGAGTAAAGGGCAATGTAGCAGTGCAGCTATTTAAAGGTGACCTTTGTACCTTTTCAGTGGACAGCTTGGATTCAAAATTAATTTACAATTGGCAAGATTAAAAGGTCAATGTAGTTTCGGACCACATATGCAGAAACAGGTTGCCAAGGAAAGACGTGGAAGCCCACCTCTATAACAGCCTGCTACCACATCATTCAGACTTCCTGATTTTATTTTTTTTCCAATTCTGCAAGACCTTGTGCACCGGAGTGTATGTAAAACAGACACATATCAAGCAAAATGGGTAGGCTGGGAGAGTTGCTGGCCCTGGCAAATGTGGCTTTCAGTGAAACCGCGCGCACACAGTTGCTGTGGTCACTTCTCCACCTCCATAGTCCCTCATGGACTTTGCATCCCTGAGACGAGGAAATGAGCTAAGGGAGGGAGCTTGAGGCTAATCGGCTAATGAGAGGCAGAAAAGAAGAGGAGTCCTAGTGCTGTGCTACACTTTTTTGAACCTCCTGCTTGTGGCGCGACAGGTTTGTCACACATGCATTGTTACTTTTAGACTGAGGCTCTTCAATACCACAAGCAACTCAGATAAGACAAAATTTACTGATGTGAGCGGAAACAACAAGAAGCATCTGTGTAGGATCTTAGTCGTTTCACTCTAACAGAGGTAAAAGATTTAAGAAAGGAAATATCTGGGATAACCACATAAATAAAAAAAAATTCTTTCACCTTTTGAGGATGGTAAAATCAGACAACAGGAAAGGAACAACTACCGTGTTACTCAGAAACCCTTGAAACTACAATAGAGGAACTGGTAAATTACTCTTTTGGCAAAAGGACAGGTGTTTGCAGAGTTAGCCAAGGACAGGCATTTAATTCTAAGTGCTGTACAGAAAACCTTGGTTTGTATTTAACAGACACATTCATTTCCATGGGATGAATAAGCATACCTGAGTACAGCGCTGATGTGACATTACACTAGGAACCGCATATGTACTGATGACTGTTTTATGTGCCCTAACCATTAGCAGTTGGTTTTAATTCATTTAGGATAGCAAATGAATTAAAAATCACCAAACAAAACACTATTTTTTTTGTTTCTGTCTTTTTACAGGTAGACTGAGAACAACACATGTCCAAGTTAAAACTGTATCCTACAAGAAGTATTTGATGGATTATTCCTAGATATTTCTAAGAAGATAAAGTGAGTACTAATTCCAGTACCTGGGATGTTTTAGTTATGTTTTGTTGTTTAAAATCAAATTATGATAGTTGTAATGTTTCTTGTGCAGATCTTGCTAATTGGAGTTGCGAGGAATTCCACTAATCTCTTTAGAACATGTCTATTATTGATTTGTGTTTATTTTTATTATCTGACAATGACAATTTGTATTACTGTCCCAGTCAAGGACTCATTTTTACTGTGCCGGGCACTTTAGAAACATAGATATTCTCTACGTGAAATGACTTACATCTAAGTACAAATCAAGAAGCCATGGATAGTGACAGACAGATGGAGAGCCATGGATGTAATGAGAAAGTGCTGGTGAGTACGACAGGCATTGCTAATAAGGCATCTTTTTCAGTGCTTTCTAGATATTACAGTA